>CAUYTI010065707.1:0-14229 GCA_963575145.1 Galago senegalensis
ATAGTATCATTTTATTCTTTGGCATATTTCTTGTTGAATTCTAACAACTGATCAACAATGTGAACTTTGATAAGCAGTTCTCGATAATCAGTTCTCAACAATTATTTGTTATTATTAAAGTTTAACATTATAAAATTAACAAAAATATAAAACTCATATCCTGGTGAAATAGCCACATGGCAGCCGAAAACCTTATATTCCCTTCCTGTTCTCTTGCCATTCCCTAGCTTGTCTTGCATTCTTTCCAAAAATTGGGACTTTTTAAAAATGCCATGGGACAAATTGTTAAAAAGCACGATGTCTGGTCACCTTATCCCAGACCCACTTCTACCAGTAGCTGGCTATTGTGACCTTGAGTCTCACTCCCCATGAAGTTTCTGTATGCAAGGGTCCCTTGCAGCAAAGCATGAAATCTCAAGGGTACCAGAGTCCACAGATGATAATTTTGAGCCTATGACTTGTCTGAACACCAAGGTATTCAGCTGGTATAATTTCCCAAACTCATAAATAGGAAGAATCATCTAGGATGCTTGTTAATGGATGGATGCCCAGGTCTTTCTCCTGGAGAGAGTTGACAGTGTATTTGGGTGTGGTTGAAGAGTCTCATTTTAACCATCAGGGAAAGTTTCCTCCTTAGTGTGGTGTCCCGGGGAGTGGGCGGGGGGGGGGGCTCAGAATGGGGCCAGTTGTGTGACAAACAAGGCAGGAAACTAATACCAGGAGGCCAGTGCAGAAAGGGCCAGCCCTAGCCCCTCACACCAGTTTTCTGGGAAATAAGCTTGGCAGGGTTCTCAGTGGAGCATCTGTGTCCATGTTCCCACTGATGGACATGTGTGAGAAGAAGTAATGAGAGGAAATGGGGCTGAGGGTAGGCTGAGAGGGGGCAGTTGGGGCAGGTCAGGTGCTCAGGTCATCTGGACCACTCTTAGCTGTTGTCTGGGGTTGCTCCTGGCTTTGCAGCAGCTGGCTTCACATACCTCTCTCAAGAGAAGGTGCCACTGCACATAGTCACTTCCATTCTCCTTTAAAAAATTCAATTGAAGATTTTTCTCTTGAAAGTGTGGGCCAAAAATGTGGGTAGATATTATATACAACAAATTTGGGGTAATTTGAAGTAAAAGGACCATTTCCATAAGTGTGGGGACAAGAAACAGGGAAACTAACACAGGATAATGCAGTACCCCAAAAGCTAGTGGTTCCTACCCCTAAGCCTGAAGAAACAAAGGGCGAGGTTAGAGTGGGTAATTAGAGGGCTCTGCAGCTAATCTTTGGTAACCCAGCTTGAGGAATAAGACTATGACCTTACTACCTTTTGGCCTTCCAAAAGGTAGATAATTCTCACTGCCTGAACCCATCCAGATATGAAGGAGGGCAGGGAGCTTGTTACTGGAAACTAGACAGATTAGTACTCCCTAACACAGGAGCATGGTAAGGGAGAACAGTGGGTATGGCTGGGCAAATAGAAGATAGGTGAAATTATTTCCAAGTGGCAGGTATCTCAGCAGGAGTTACAGTACTCGTATGTTAGAGGGACAAGGCCAGGTGAGTAGCTCATGCCTATAATCCTAGCACTTCTGGGAGGCCAAGGCAGGTGGATCACCTGACCTCAGGAGTTTGACTAGCCTGAGCAAGTGAAACTCTGTCTCTACAAAAAAGAGAAAAACTGAAGCAAGAGGATTGCTTGAGCCCAAGAACTTGAGGTTTGCTGTGAACTATAAAGCCATGGCACTCTAGTCAGGACGCCAGACTGAGACTCTGTCTCAAACAATCAATATAAAAGAAGGACAAAGAACTAATTCCCTTCACTGACATTAGTGGGACTGCACTACAGTGAAGATTCCAAACACATGCTGTTGAGTTTTCTTGAGCCTTTTTTTTTTTTTTTTGAGACAGTCTCACTTTGTCATCCTTGGCAGAGTGCCATGGCATCACAACACACAGCAACCTCAAACTCTTGGGCTTGAGCAATTCTCTTGCCTCAGCCCCCTGAGTAGCTGAGACTACAGGTGCCTGCCACAACACCTGGCTATTTTTAGAGACAGGGTCTTGCTCTTGCTCAGGCTGGTCTTGAACCCATGAGCTAGGGCAATCCACCCTTGTGGGCCTCCCAGAGTGCTAGGATTATTATAGGTGAGCCACCATGCCAGGCCTACTTGAGTCCTTTTGAACACAAAATTATACCCTCTGGTTCTTCTCTCCCTGAAAACAAACCCTGTTTCCAAGAAAGTCCTCCATCAATTCTTCACCTTTTAAAATATTTATTTATTTATTGAGACAGAGCCTCAAGCTATTCCCCTCTGTAGAGTGCGCTAGCATCACAGCTCACAGCAACCTCCAACTCCTGGGCTCAAGAGAGTTTCCTGCCTCTGCCTCCCAAGTAGCTGGGACCATAGGCGCCCACCACAATGCCTGGCTATTTTTTGGTTGCAGTCATCATTGTTGTTTGGTGGATCCTGGCTGAATTCGAACCTGCCACCTTAGGTGTATGTGGCTGGTGCCCCAACCACTTGAGCCACAGGCGCTGAGCCAATTCTTCACCTTTTTTGAGAAGTCCCGATATAATTTTTCACTTAAAAAGACAACAACAAAAACCCCAACCACGGCTAGGTAAACCACATAAATCAAACTTCGGAGAATCATTCTCTATTACCTTTGTCTCAACTGACTCATTCTTTAATCCACATGTATTTGACCAAATAGTTAACAGAGAATGTGTTGACAGGCTTCTGTAAAAGAGAGTCAAACATTATCTGGTAGGACTCCAGAGGGCTGATTATAACAAGAAGAGCAGCTAATTGATAATTAAAAACTCAAGAACAGAGCTAGTGAGATGGACTAACGCTCTGGGACTACAGGTGGAGGTATAATCCTGATTTAATTAATTGCAAGCAGGTTCAGGAGGTTGCTTAGGATCAGGTAAATTAGAGATTACTGATAATGTAAATAAGAAAAGCCTTATTGTATATAACTGTTGCAATGTATATAGGTAATCAGCTTTAGAAAAATAAAAACATTTATGCCAGTACAGCTTTTCAGCTTATAAAAAATATTAACCTCAAATTTAAAGTAACTGAGGCAAGACCCATGGGAGAAGTCTGCTTGGCTTGCCAGTCCAAAGGGAAGCACAAAAGCACCCATTACAAATCTATACAAAGGGCTAGCATGGATAACAGGGCAGGCGAGGGGAGGGGGGCATCGGAATGAAAAATTTCACCAGCGAACTTGCTCTTAGCCACCTTGCACCAGAATACAAACACTAACTCATAAATGCACATGAAACCAATATCGTATCTAATTGACTGTTGAGTGCCAAGTAGAAAGTTCTCACCGAATTTATTATCAAACTTATTTGTACTATTTTATCATCCATTCCAGGAAAAGAATGAGAGTACACGTATATTTAATTTGTAAGCAACTGCTGTCTCTCCAAATTAAAGAAACAGGTAATAAAATTTATAAAATCGGCTAAGTATTAACTATTTTTACTCACAAACACTTTAAAATCATGAGTGGGAATCCAGGAGGGGAGGCATACTAAGCTAATTACCCAAGCAAAGGTTTTATAAAGCGTTACCTACGAACAAACAATACCGTTTTCTTTTTGGACCTGCCTGAAGATTAGATTACAGGTGACAACGAAGCCCCAACTTCGTTGGGAGAAGGGGGAAACTTTCACTGGGAGAAGGCACGAGGGGAAAGTCGACAGTCAGGGGCCCTGGCCCACTCCAGGGCCGCCTCGTTTCGGTGGTCTACACCACCCACAACCGTTCACCTAGGGCGACTCGGCTTCTAGGTCTGAGGGCAACTCGGTCTCCCGAAGCCACGTGCGTGGCCCGCCCGGGTCCTCGGCCGCCGTCGCCGCGGGAGCCGGGCGCGAGCCAGTGGCGAGTCACAGAGGCCGGGTGCGCGCCCCACCCTTGAGTCCGCAGCCTGGGCGGCCTAAGCCCGCGAGCCAGGGATTCGCCCTGTTCGCCCTCCCTCCCCCTCGGCTGGCCGCTGGGGCGGGGCCGGCCCTAAGGCCCGGCGGCACCGAGTGGGCTCCTCAGTCAGCTACAGCCCGAGGCCTGGCTAGGGCAAGAGCGGGCGAGTAGCCACGTCACGCTCTTCAGGGAAGCCCCGCCCCCAGCAGGCCTCTTGGACCGCCCCCTCCACGCCCCCACGAGCAGTTACCGGCTCGCGCGGCGCGTGCCTTTCTGACTCCGGTAGAAGTCCTCCGGCCCGGTCTAGCCGAGCCTCCGCGGCTGCCGCCCCAGGTGAGGGCTCGCGGCTCCCGGCTGCGGCGCCTGGCGCGTGTTGGCGGGCTCGGGGCGTACGCCGCCAAGGAGGACCGGGCCGGCGGGCGGTTAGCGTCCCGTTCGACGCGGGGAGGGGCGGCACGCCGGCGCTGCACAGCCTCGGCGGGCGGCGGTGGCGGCGACCGGGCTTTCGGGTTCTCTGCCCCAGGCCGGAGCCAGTAGTTGCCCCGGCGGAGAGACGGGCAGCCGGGCTCCCTGGCCCCGGGTTCCCCCCGGTTGGGGCGGCTGGGGCAGGGGGACGATGTCTGCTCGCGTCCCGGTGCCTGCCGCTCACTCTCGGGAGGATCCGCCCACGGCGGCTGCTGAGAGGGAGTCGCTGTCCGGCGCGGTGAGCCGGCAGGCCGAGCAGCCGCCCGCGCCCGAACGAGAGGGCAAGGAGGCGGCGAGGGAGGAGAGGGCCGCTGCCGCCACCAGAGCTGGGGCGTGGGGAGAGCCGTCTCCGGCGCTAGTGCTAGGACACAGCGTGCCCCAGGCGGCAGTGCCCGTGAGGCCCCTGGCGCTGCACCTGGCGCACAAGGCGCGTGGGCCCGGGGGCCCCTTCGGCGTGGAGCCACCGCGGGATCCGCCAGCCGAGGACGCCCGGGAGGAGGAGGCTGCGACTGGTTCTGAGGAAAAGCTGCAGCCGCCACCACTGCCGCCTAAGGAAAATCCCTGGACCAAGAAACCTCCCCAGCATCTGTCCCCCGCTGGGACGGGCCCGCCCGCTCCGCTGCTGGAAACCCTGGAGGCAGGTCTGTGGCTCCTCTGCGGTGGGCGCGGGAGGGGATGGGCAGGGGCGACTCGTAAGACCCGCTGGCGCGGGGCGAAGGGCTGGGGGAAGGGCAGGCCTCGGTGCCCTGTCAGTCGGAGGTATGTCGTTCCAAGGTGTCATTCACTCTGCCTATTTACATAAATGGGCATCTGGGAAGGGAGCGGCAGGAAGAGGTGGGACCTCAGGTTCTCCTTGACTGATGGGGGCACAGAGTGGGTAACTTGGCGGCGCTGCCTGGCCTCTGCGGTGGCACTTGCGTTTTCCCCCCACGTGGGAACGTAGCTAACTTTAGATAGATACTGCAGTGCATCGTTTGGGAAAGTTTTTGTGGACTTTTTAAAAAGACGTTGAAGCAAAACAGAGCAAGGGGATTTATTGGTAAGTAGAAGCGCGATTGTGACCTTTACTGTTAAATAATTGATAAAATCGATAAGCTAAAAATCTCAAGGTTTTCAAAACACTTAAGTAGTCATATTAAAAAATGAGCCCTAAAATGTAGTTGCCGTTAAAGTGTTCAAGTTATAGTTGTGGAAAATAATTGAAATAGGATAGTTGACGTTGCGCTTTAGGTAAATTGGTAGTCTTCTGACATTCGATTAACTCCTCTTGCCTTTAGAGATTAAATTATGCCATTGCCTTTGAATGCTGACTGATGCAGTATGGTTTTATTTTGGTTGTGGCAGCTGAAGTTTAAAAAGAAAAGTCAAAATGGAAATACTAGAGAGAGAAAATATCTTCTACCTTTGTTTTCTTAATTAAGCAGTACTAAATTAATTGGACTTTTAATATGGAAATAACAACTGTTTATCTGACAAGTCTTCGTTGTTTCTTAAAATTAATGGTTAATAGTGGTATGGGAAAAACTTGAGCATGTTGACAGGACTGTGAGGATTAAATGCAATAAAGGATGCCGGGTAAACATAAGTTGATTGCTATAGACACATGTTAACATTTATTCTGAGGAACTGTCCAACAGAGGGAAATAGTGTTAATTGTCTAGCATTTGCACAGCAATACTCTTAGTTCTCGGTAAATTTTGACCCTTGCAGAAAAAACTTAAAAATTTTCTCTAGATTTAATACTGGCACGATTCCATCTAGCTGCAAAGGTCTGTTTACCACTAACTAAAGAGAACACCCTTAAATCTCCACACAGGTTAGCAGAGAAAGAAAGCCCTAGTGGGGCAGCGTCTGTGGCTCAGTGTTACGGTAAGGGCTCTAGCCCCATATACTGAGGGTGGTTGGTTCAAACTCCAAACTGCAACAACAACAAAGCCCTAATGAATCATATTGGTTGCCTCATCTCTCTAGTTCTAGACTTAGACACAGTTGTACTTTTTTTTTTTTTTTAATTGTATGAGTCTCACTTTGTCACCCTCGGTAGAGTGCTGTGGCCTCATAGCTCACAGCAACCTCAAACTCTTGGGCTTAAGCGATTCTCTTGCCTCAGCCTCCCTAATAGCTGGGACTACAGGCACCTGCCAAAATGCTCAGCAATTTTTTTTTCTTTTGTTTAGGAGGCCAGGGCGGGTTTTAACCCACCAGCCCTGGAACATGTGGCCAGCGCCCTAACCACTGAGTTAGGGGCACCCCCAACACAGTTTACACATTATATTCAGTGAACAGCCAAAAGCAGAACTCTTTGTTAATTGTAAAACCAATACTGTAAGTTTTAAAATTTTATTTATTTAATTAATTAATTTATTTTGCCATTTGGGGCCGGGGCTGGGTTTGAACCTGCCACCTCCTGCATATGGGGACGGTGCTCTACTCCTTTGAGCCACAGGCGCCGCTCGTAAGTTTTAAAATTTTAAAGCTGGGCACTGTGGTGCAGGTCTGTAGCCCCAGTTATTCAGAAGGCAGGGAAACCACTTGAGGCCAGGAGTTCAAGCCTGTAGTGTGTAGTCTCCTATCACTTGTAGCCACTGCACTCCAGCCTGGGTAACATATTAAAACCTGATGCTAAAAAGAAAAAATAAAAATAAAACTTTGGATATAAGACTTGGGAATTTCAATTGCTAATAACTTGTGAAGAATATTTAACAGTTTAAACTACTGGTGCCTTTATTCTTCAGTCTTCACTGGAGATTAACAACAAGGTGATGCTAGATGTATGGTGTGGTTTAGGGGAGTTTCAATATCTCTTGCTAGGGAACTCTTTCTGTCTTTGGAATCAGGTCTGTATCCATAGGAATACCAATCTCTTCACACCTGGAGTAGCCTGGTAAGCATAGTCTCTTTCCAGAATGAACAGTGTTCTCCTAAAACATCTGTTTGCAGTTGAATAACTTCAGTAACTCAGATAAGAGATTATGGTGCAGAAGTGAACTGTTTTGAGAACTCAAGCTCAAATTCTAGAGCAGTTATTACTAACTAGGTTGACGTCTGCAAGATTTCTGGGCCTTATAAGTAAATGAAGTGGATGGACTCACCTCTTCTAGTTTTTGATACCAGAGTGCTATTCTGTGTTCTGGGTGCCTCTCCTCTCTGTTGCTCTGACTACAGTGCCATGACCTCAGCCTAGCTCACAGCAACCTAATGCTCCTGGGCCCAAGTGATCCTGTCTCAGTCTCCCGAGAAGCTGGAACTTTAGGTGCCCACTACCATGTCTAGCTAATTTTTTCTATTTTCAGTAGAGACAAGGACTTGTTTTTGCTGTTCTCAAACTCCTTGGAACTCCTGAGCTTAATGCATCCTTCTGCCTCAGACTCCCAGAGTGCTGGGAATTAAAGGCATGAGCTGCTACTCCAGGGTGTTGTGGTTTGTTTCAAGTATCCAAACTCTTGAAAATGAGTTATCTTCCATATCTGTTTAGAATTATTTCCTGCCTTAGCCTCAGAAGGCCACTACTCCTGGCCTTTCCTTGTAGGTTCTCAGGATTTGAGAATAGCATTTTAAAGATATTGGAATATTGCTCAAAAAAGTAGTACTGACATGTAGTGTTTTACCAGTGATGTTTGAAAAACGGAGCTGTATAGATCACATGCTTGTTCATGTTTGTTGATTTATGTTTGGGCCATTAGTAGCTTAAGTTTCTTAAGTTTCATCTGTTTCAGTAATTTTTTTTTTTTTTTTGAGACAGAGTCTCAAGCTGTTGCCCTGGGTAGAGTTCCATGGTGTCACAGCTAACAGCAACCTCATACTCTTGGACTTAAGTGATTCTCTTGCCAGAGCCTCCCAGGTAGCTGGGACTATAGTCACCTGCCACAAGCCCCAGCTATTTTTTGGTTGTAGTTGTCATTGTTTGGCAGGCCCAGGCTGGATTTGAACCTGCCAGCTCTGGTGTACATGGCTGGCACCCTAGCTGCTTGAGCTATAGGCACTGAGCCCATTAAGTACATATTTTTTAATTTGAAAAATTTTGAAATTTAGAAAGTTTTCTAGGCTGCCTTGCTTAGGTTTCCTCTAACAACATGCAGGGCAATTTCCTTTATTTTAGTTAAAACAGAAAATAAAAAATTTTCTTTCTATAATCTGTATGTACATAAAAAACTATAGTTAAAACCCAGTGGACTTATTTCCATGTCAGTACATATAGAGATTTATCTTGTTTCTTAAAGTTTTACATTATTTTATGTATGGCCATTGGAATTTCTTTTTTGAATAATCTATTCATCTTACACTCAAATTATTTAATTTTTTTTGAGACAGAATCTTACTCAGTTGCCCTGGGGTTGAGTGCCCTGGCATCATAGTTCACAGCAACTACAAACCCTTGGGCTCAAGCAAGCCTCTTATCTCAGCCTCCTGAGTAGCCGAGACTACAGGCACCCACCAAGATGCCTGGCTGGTTTTTCTGTGCTCAGGCTGGTCTTGAACTTCTGAGCTCAGGTAATCCATCTGTCTCAGCCTCCCAGAGTGTTGGAATTACGGGTGTGAGCCACCATGCCCAGCCAGATTTATTAGTTTTTTAAAGCTCCTTATCACCTTTTTAACGGAAAAAAACTGGATTGGTGTAGTTTAAGCAGGCAGCACAAAGGAATTAGACAAATTTATCCATTGAGTTGGGATTGCACAACTGCAAGTCCCTCTTACCCCTGTGGAAAGTCTTACCCTGAGACATTGACAGTATGAAGGAGCAAACCCTAATGCTTGCTTTTTGAGAATAGCTAACTCAGTGCAGCAGGAGAAAAGATGCTAGCTTTTCTAAACTCATTAATCAGGAAATGTAATCCCTTTCCATGGGAAAAATTGATACAAGGGAATGGAAGTGTTCAGGGAAAATCTTTCTTCATGGAAAAATAAGTTAACTGTGAAGGTTACTTGGTAACTAACATTCAGAAATACTTCATAATATATTTCTTATCCCAGAAGAATATCCAACTATATTAGTCAACATAGTTTATAAAATATTCTATGATGGTATTGATAAGACACACATAAACTTCCCAGTTAACAGTGTATGCACATAGTCCATTAATGTTGACAATATAGATGCTCCAAAGTTAAATGTAAACTTTTTCTCATTGTATCCTGTGGAAAGAAATTAAAAGTTGAAGATTAAAATTTAGACATAGCATTTAAAGAGTAGATTTTGCCTGGGTTAGTTAAAGTTATTTTTAGTAGACCTAGAGCTGGGTGTTAGTGTGTCTTTTGGGGTGCTGGTTGGGCTAAATAAAGCAAGATGTGAAGATTAATTTTAATTAAAAATATTTAGACAGAAATTCAAAAATTTTTTAGTCTAAATGAATTGACTACATGTATCTTTTTATTTTTAATTTTCTGAAGAAATAAAGTTCAATATTCTACTTCCCCAATTTTTTTATTACTTCTAGTGAGAAGTTATTCTCAGTCTGCATATGGGATGCATTGATTTTTATATCTTAATTAATTATTTTGAGACACAGTCTCAGTTGCCCTGGGGTTGAGTGCCTTGGCCTCATAGCTCACAGCATCCTTAAACACTTGGGCTCAAGCATTCCTCCTGTCTCAGCCTCTTGAGTAGCTGGGACCACAGGTGCCTGCCAAGATGTCTGGCTAGTTTCCTATTTTTTAGTAGAGACAGGGCTAATCTCAAACTCCTGAGCTTAGGTAATCTAATCCATCAGTCTCAGACTCTCAGAGTGCTAGGAGTATAGGGGTGAGCTGCACCTCCAGTCACTGATTGATTTTTAACTTAATAAAAACATTTAAATTTCTGGCACAATTTTCTCTAACTTTTTAACTTAATTGTGTCATTTAGGATTGAAGTTAAAAGTAGATTTTTATGTGGTCAGAGCTTTTTTATCTTTAGCTTTTGACCTTGGTTTCATGATTGTAAATGTCTAATTGAGTTGTAAAATAGATAAAACTTGCTTGAATAGCCTATCCCATTATATAAAGTAGTTTGCACTACATATGACTATATTGTATGAAAACCACATGCACATATACACATAGGCATATGCGTACCAAAGGAGAGTAGCTGAGCGTGGCAGCTCGTGTCTGTAATCCCAGCCCCTGGGCAACATAATGAGATTCCATCTCTACGAAAAACATTTTAAAAAATTAGCTAAATATGGTGGGGCCACACCAGCAGTCCTAGCTACTTGGGAGGATGATGAGGTGGGAGGATCCCTTGAAATCAGAAGTTCAAGGTTACAGTGAGATGTGATTGAACTATTGTACTGCATTGTGGGTGACTGCATGACCCTGTCTTAAAAAAATAAAAAGAAGAATAAAAGAAATACCATCTGTGTACTTACTATAGTGCTTTAAAGGTAGAATGTCATAGGATTCAAAATTCTCTGTATGCCCATTCCTAATCATATTTCATGCCCAATGCCTCTTTCTTAGATAAGTATGCTATTATCTTAGTTAAACTTGCTTCCAGATTTTAACTCCAAGATTGCTTTATTCTATAAGTTGGTCATTGGTATGACTTATAGGATTCATTTTTGCTGGATTATTGTTATCTATGGATGCAAACCCCAAGTATATTTTACTTCTTAATATTTACTTTAGGTCATGTTTAGCTAGATGATTGTGCCATCTTGTCATCTTACTAATGATGAACCAAACTAAAGGCAGTTTAAAAATCTTCAGTTGGAGGATAGTGTATTGGCTTATTGACAACTACATTCTTATTTAAGTTAAGGACAGGTGGTGCTACAATGATGGTACAAACTTTTGCAGCGACCAGTTGTTCTATTTTTTATCATTTGAATCTAGGTACAACGTTTTAGGGTTGCCACATCTTCTGTTTTCTTTTTTTTCTTTTGAGACGGAGTCTCACTATGCAGCCCTTGGTAGAGTACAGCGCCATCACAGCTCACAGCAACCTCCAACTCTTGGGCTTAAGCAATTCTCTTTGCCTCAGTCTCCGAGTAGCTGGGACCACAGGTGCCCGCTACAATGCCCAGCTATTTGGTTTTGGTTGCAGTTGTCATTGTTTAATAGGCCTGGGCTGGGCTCGAACCCTCCAGCCTCGGTGTATGTAGCTAGCACCCTACTCACTGAACTACGGGCACCAAGCCTGCCAAGTCTTTTTCTTAGGTCAGAAGACTTCAAACTATTTGTCCTATTTTCTGGTAACATATTAATTGTATAGAAAAATTTATCCCAGAGGAAATTTTATCCCAGAGCTGCTGATTTTATTAAAGCATATTTCTGTTTTCTTATGATATATCCTATTAGTGAGATGATTGATGAGTTAGCTCGGTGTAAGTAACTTCTTGATTTGCAGACTGAGGACTAAAAGACTTGATTTGAATTTATGGTGTTAAATGTGATTTTTTTTTTTTTTTTTTTTTTTTTGGCTAGAGATTAGAGTCTTAGAACTTTAGATGTTGAGAGCGGTCATTTTACTGACTTATTGCAATTGATACACTAGTTATTTTGTTAAATATATTGAATGAAGTAGTTGTAAAAACAATTCTTATATTTCCTTTAGAGCTCAGTTCCCCAAAAATCATAAAAGCAGGAAAACTCAAGACAAAGAAGTTCAACAAGGTATGTTTTTATAGGAAACAGTTCTTTTTTTTCCATTTTTTAAAAACTTTTATTTGTAAGGAAACAGTTCTTAATTATATTGATTTTTGAAAATTGTTAGGAATTCTTCTTAGATTATTGTAAATGTATTTTTTTCTGCTAATTGTATCATTGATGTTTAAGTTGATATTCTAAAGAATTGTATCATTTATCCAAATCTTCATCTGCCTTTCTTATCACGTGTGCCATTACATAGTTCTAGAAGTTAGATCATAAGACCAAGCCATTCTTATTTCAAAGTGTTCTGTCTGGAGAAACTTTGGAATTAATTTAGCAGATGCCTTTGCATAATTGAATATGAGTATTTTTTTTAAACTGTCATTTTTAGGAAATATTTTTTCTATTTAAAATTTTGAAAACTAATTTGCAGACATAACCTTATTTGTTACTTCTTAGGCTAGCGATTTCAGCGATATGGCGAATTGGCCAACACCGAGTGAATTAGTGAACACTGGAGTGAGTATTATTTTAAGGCTTTTTAAGAAAAATCCAGAAAATATTTTTATTTCAACATGCAGAATCTTACCTAAAATGCAAAGAATTGTTGCCTTGGAGGATACTTTTAAAGCCTTGATTCATCAATAAGATTGCTTTTTTGCTAGTTTAACTTGTCATTCTTTCAAGTATTAGTAATGAACTTGATATCTTAAACTTTACCCATGGTAACCTTATTATTTAACTTAATATGTGTACTATGTGTATTACAAATTATAATCAATTTTGCATTTTTATAAAATCATATACATTGATGAAGAAGTGCTGAAAACTTGGCAGCTACCTCTTTAAGTTTTGCCCAATTTTCAGATGCCTGATTTATTCATTACATTCCCCTCATAAGTGTACCTGGTAGTCATCATTCTATAATGGTTAAAATAAGGCATTTTTTTTTTTTTTTGAGAGACAAAGTCTTACTATCCCTTGGTAGAGTGCCATGGCATCACAGCTTTCAGCAACCTCCAACTCTTGGGCTTAAGCAGTTCTCTTGCCTTAGCCTCCCAAGTAGCTAGGACTACAGGTGCTGGCCACAATGCCTGGCTATTTTTTGTTGTTGTTGTAGTTGTCATTGTTGTTTACCTGGCCCAGGCTGGGTTCAAACCTGCCAGCCTCTGTGCATGTGGCCTATGCCAAGCCAGGAGATTAAACTTTAATATATAATTGAAGCCCATTTTGTGTCTCAAAATTTGAGCTGTATATATGACTTACAGCCTTTTCAGTATATGTTGAAGGGATAACTTATACATTTATGTATATACTGTATGAGGTGTGCCAATTAAGTTTGTGAACTCATCCTAGAAAAAGTGCTACATACCTCCATTAATGAATATCACTGCAGTTAACTTTAGAAGTATTTCCTTTGGGAAGCTGTGCACCAAATGCCAGAGTCTAGTCTAGCCTTCAAAGCAATTTTGGAACTCTTTCTGGAATAACCTTCGGAGCTATCTTTGTATG
Source organism: Galago senegalensis (assembly GCA_963575145.1). Taxonomy (NCBI): domain Eukaryota; kingdom Metazoa; phylum Chordata; class Mammalia; order Primates; family Galagidae; genus Galago; species Galago senegalensis. The sequence continues at coordinate 13,464 of CAUYTI010065707.1, forward strand.
GCACACAAAAACACACATAATAATAATGAGGCTCAGCACCTGTAGGACAGGTGGTTATGGTGCCAGCGATATAGACCGAGGCTGGCGGGTTCCAACCTGGCCTGGGCCAGCTAAACAATAATAACAGCTGCAACAAAAAATAGCTGGGCATTGTGCCAGGTGCCTGTAGTCCCAGCTACTTGGGAGGCTAAGGCAAGAGAATCACTTAAGCCTAAGAGTTTGAAGTTACTGTGAGATGTGAAGCCAGGGCACTCTACTGCGGGTGACATAGTGAGATTCTGTCTCAAAAAAAAGAATAATAATGAATGCCACTCAGCAAGACACTGCCACATGTTGGCATGAACACAGCTAGGAGACAGAGAGAGACCAAGGTTATGAAACCTTACTGAGTTGTTTGTATAGTGCTTCCAACCTAAGTGCACAGTGTCAAGTTTGCAAACTAATTGTCAAACCCCATTATGATGCCAGCTTTAATGGTCATTCCTGAGTTCTAAAATTGCTTTGAAGGTGTTGGTGCATAGTTTCTCAATGGGAGACTTTAAAAGTGACTGTAGTGGCTCGGCGCCTATAGCTCAACCGGCTAAGGCGCCAGCCACGTACACCTAAGGTGGCGGGTTCGAATCCTCAGCCAGGACCCGCCAAAACAACAATGACGGCTGCAACCAAAAAATAGCCGGGCGTTGTGGCGGGCGCCTGTGGTCCCAGCTACTTGGGAGGCAGAGGCAAGAGACTCGCTTGAGCCCAGGAGTTGGAGGTTGCTGTGAGC
>CAUYTI010065709.1:0-34632 GCA_963575145.1 Galago senegalensis
TAACTGAGAAAATGACATGAAGGCTGTGTTGACCAGTTTGATGGAAGTATTTCAGAATGCATGTGAAAACCCCACACTGTACCCCAGAAGAGTATCAATGTACATAGTTAACATTCAATAAAAAAAAGAAAAAAAAAGAGAAAAAAAAAGTGTATAAGGATGTGTTCTGGTTCTGATTCTAAAAATAGAAAAGTTTAAGGGTAAATGCACACTATTAAACTTTGTTCATGCCGGGCCTATGTCTACCTTGTTGTTTTGTGTCATTTGTTCAGTGTTTATTAGAAGATTGATTTTGGCCTGAAACAAACAGTCTTAAAAACATTTGTGAGTGGCTTACAGATCTTTTCTTTCAAGGAATCCTTCAAGACTTTACCCCTGCTGAAACTGCCTTATTTACCTACTTATCCTATACCCCTCACCATCTGGTGCATCTTTAGCCTGGCATTCATTAGTCTCTTCATCCTTATTATGGATATTAAGCTTAGTAACACTACCCCCCAGACTAGCCCACCAGGAAACATATAAGACGCCAGTGACTTTTCCCTTCTGTTCTCCCACTATCAAGTTTTGTTACTCAGACTGTCTTTCCTTTCAGAATTCTCATGATTAACATTTGCCTGATTGTAATACTCTTAGTTACCATTAGTGAAGAGAAAATAATTAGGTAGATTTTTATAATATTATCACTTGATAAGTCCCAAATCCCCACCCTGTTAACTTGTTAGTACATTTATTTTGTCATCCAATCACATTTCCTGTTAAGCCTTCATTCTTACTTATATAGGCAACAGCAGCAATGACTGGCTAAAAATTCAGACCTAGTAAAGAGAGTTTTAATTCCCTTCAAACTTGCCAACTCCATTTGCCTGGCTTTCCCACCTCACTGCTTTTCCTTTGCAGGAATTAACTATTACTTCCTTATTGCAGCCCGTAGCCAAAACAGCCCTGATTCTCTTCCTTGAGCAATACCAAGACCAGGGCCACTCTCCATTCCTACATTTGAATAAAATAATGTAAAAATAAAACAAAAGTCTTCAGTCTAGGCAGAGTCACCCCTGTCCTGCCTCCTCCAATAATTTCTAGAACTTCATAAATGGAAACATACCTTTAAAAACTGAATAGGTGTTCTAATAAATAAATGAATACAGTCCCACACCTTAGGCAAGGTTAAATCTTTGCAGTTTTTGTCTGGGAGAAAATTAGGGTGTGTAATCCCTACTCATAGTGAGACCTTCCAAAATGTTTTAAACTACTTTATTCATAACCTTATTAAGGCTCAAAGAGTATGACTTGCAATATGTTTATACCTAAAAATAAAAATATAATTTATAAGCTTACCTGAGCCCCCAAAATAAAGATTTCCTGTCCGTCTCTGATTAAAAAAAATCCTGTATCAATTTTATATTTCACAAATGTCTCTCATTTGTAAAATGTAATGATTTGGATATTTAAATTGTTAAAAAAAACTAGGTTTTTATCAAAGAAAAATATTCTTGCCTTTTAAAACCTTCTAATTATCAGTTTAGAAGGTAAATAGTTAACTGTAATCCTGTTTTGTGAAAAGTAAATTTTAGGGAGTAAGAGAAGTTAGACAGAAATAAAAATGATATTGTGTAAAGAAAGAACATTGTGTGATAAATTTATCCTGAAACAGAACATTTATTTAAGAAAATGAAAGGCAAGGCAAAAGTTAAAGAAAGTTTAAAATGTTTATAAAATTATCTGTACAGGTTAAATGAAACTCATAAAAGAAACTTTGTAAACAAATTTACATGTAATCCAGTTAACTATGTATTTCCTTCAAAATATTTTGACATGTAATCTTGTTTAAACAAGTGTTTTCAGCCTTTAATATTTGACAAAACTTCCAAAGTAAAACCTCTAAATTTAGAACTTTACACCTGTAACACTGTAGTTGTGGTACTGACCACATACACCATGGCTGGTGGATTCAAACTCAGCCTGGGCCAGCTAAACAACAAAAACACAACTCTAAATCTGATCTTTTTATTCAATTTATTAAAAATGTACAGAAAACACTATCAAATATAAAATGGTAATTAATTTTGTATGAATTATGATTATATATATTATAAAGCATTAATCTGTCCTAATATATAAGACATTATGTGTCTGTCCTAACATATACTGTCAGTAATAATTTTAATTCATCTAAGAAAAAGTGTTTTTTTATATAACTGGCTGAGTTCAAAGCTGATCCTAAAAAAGGGAAATATTGAAAAAAACTGACAAATTGTCATGAATTCAAATTCCTGATGTTTTTAGAAAAGCAGATTTTTAAAACTTTCATTGGAAAGTTAAAATGTCTGTAAGTATTGCTAACGTAACTCCAAACAGAACAGAAATCGGTTACATAAAACTAAGCTGATTTATTACAATTTTATTTGAAATATTATTGATTCTGTCTGTGTTCTGTTTTCCAGAAGTCAAAAAAACTATTTTTAGTCTTTTGAGTTATTTATAGCTTTTCAAACAATGTATGTACTTATAAGCAATATTTAAAACGTGTATTTTTTTCTCTTTCCTTAATTTCTCCAGAATTTAAAAGCCATTTGTAAGTATTATTAATTTCTGACAATACAGTTATTTGCATAATTTCAATAAGAATCTGGTTTATTCTATAGAACATAATAAAGGCACAGGTTATTTTACCAAGTCTTTGTGTGTAATAATATTTCCAGAGAGGTCCAGACTGCATTAAGAAATTCAAGTTGACTTTATACAGCCAATAAAAAGGCCCTTAAAAAACTGGGCAGATACCCATCAGTAAAATTTCCTAACCTGTAGTAAGTAATGAAGGTCACTTACTGATGAGTCCAGGAATTAAAATGTGCTTGGGAACCTCAAGAGAAGAGGAATTTACCCAATGCATACAGGTATCTAATGACACAGATAAAACCTGGGCTTGTGAAAAGCTTCAAGTACAACTGAAATCCCATACAAAGAATTTCAGCAAAGCCAATTTTAAAAGGAGCCTAGATGTCTAATAATTAATTATTCTTACTGCACTTTATGCAAATAATCAACATACTAAAAGTACAGTTTATTCTGGCAAATGAGTTAGTTCTCCTACAATAAAAGAAATTGGAGAGAAAAAAAAAAGATTTAAAAAAGAAGAGCCTATGGCCCACCTGTATTAGATCCCAGCCTTGTCTATACTGTCAACTCATAAAATGAGACATAACTGTTTTACTAAATTGATTCGTTAAATGGGATTGAGAGACTAGTCAAAAAGTAAAAAAAAAATTATATACTGTAGTTATATTTAAAGCCTTAAAACTCAACAAAAGTCTACTGTTAAAAAATTGTGCAGTATTAAATATTACAGATTAATATGCATAAACAAGGACATCAGAGCAGGAATAGGTAAACTCTGCAGGAAGCAAAGTTTAATTAAATATGAGCCTTGCCAACAGTATTGTTCAAAGAAACCTTCATCTATTCTCTTCAATTTTACAGGGACTCCTAAAAAAAAAAAAAAAACTGAGACAGACTGAATTGAATAGCCACTTGAATAATTAACTGTGCTCTACTGTAGCAGCTGCACAATCTCCAATCCAGAGTCTGGGCATGGCAATCAAAATCAGAGAGAAGAATCTGTAAATCCACCACCCCCTTAATCCACAGTCATAAGCACCACAGCTCTAACAACCAAGCCCATCAGAATAAACTCCATCATCTTCAATTCAGATAAATTAAGGGTTTAATTTCCCCAAGATGACCAGTAGGGAACGTTGTCGGCACTCCCAGCCTGTTTCCCCGCCCTCTCCCATTCGACTATCTCCTTTCTCCCAACCTTTCCCATTCCCCCACCCTCTACCATTCCTCTGTCCTCTCTCCCAGTTCATTTCCCTGCCCTACAGGCTCTCCCAGCCTCTTCCCATGCTCCCCAGAGTAGAAGCACGGGAAGTCCCAAGTTTCAAAAAAAAAAAAAAAAAAAACAAGTTCTCAGTGGACAAACAATGGTGGAAATCCACCAAGGCTGTATTAATCATGGTTACATAACTAACCATTCAGATTTGAGATATACCCAGTGTCAACCAAGGCTGTATTGATCATTGTCACATAACTGTAACTATTGCTGTATCCATGACTACCCAAGCTATAACCCCATAACCACTCACATTTCATTTCTATAGTATGCTTGCACAAAAATATATAAGGCAACTTTCCCACTACTGGGAAAAAACTGTCTCTCAAAGCAGTCCCCTGCACAGATTCAATAAATTTCTGATTGATTGCACGTAAGGGAGGTTCAACTTTATCTTTTTAAGTCATAGGGGGCACAAGAACACCTAGGACAGAATTCAGGAATAATGGAAACTTCAAGATAGGCTGATATTTCCCATGATCATCATAAATAACTGCAGGTATGGAATACACTACTGGACACACTGCCTCACCAGATTTTAAGAGGGAACCTTCAGTGATACACCTACCATCTAAAACAAACCTATTCTAGAGAAAGAAGTAAAACAGTGAGTGGATTCAAGATAGAAGACTGAAGCCAGCTTTCTACAGAGGCACCCATAAAGAAGGAGAGTTTAAAAACAAAAATTCAGCAAGTAAGCTGATGGTATGGAGCTAAGCCCAGAGAGAAAGGTGAAGAACACACATCTACAATGCTGAGGCGAGCTGGGAGCCTATGGATACAAACAAAAGGTACAAAATCCATGACTAAGCAGATGGGAATCCCCTCCCCAATGAGAAGTCCTTGCAGTATACTCCAAACAAACAAGCTAGCAGAGTTTAAATGTCCCCTCTTTCAATCCCTACCCCCACTAGGGTTCCATGGAACTCTCCTGCTAGGCATAAAACTGTATATATTCATTCTCTATGTACAATTCTGAATTCCCAGCACTCCCTTTCACTCTCCCACCAAGATTTGGAAGCCTGTCTCTCAAGGAGTCTAGATTCTTGGGCATTTTCTCAAGAAGTGTAGAGATGGCAAAGACTATTGCTGGTCTGTGCTGATTATCTGCATGGGATTAAGGAGAGGGCAGTCAAATGAGAGGGAAACATACAGGAGCAGCCGTGCCCTGAGGTGCAGAGCTGCAGATGCAGCAGTGGGAACAATAGGAATCATGCCCCAGGGGCTATTGCAGATAGACATGCCCTATCTCTCTGGAAAACCAAAGGAAGCTGGGGATCTTCTTGGGTGGCAGCCACTGGCAGATCAGATCTGGGACAGAAGCAAAGGCCCTGTGAGTAAAGGATAGAGGCATAGATGGAACACAGGTACTAGAATATGTGCGCAGAGCCTGCGGAGTCCAAGGGCTGGGCTGAGCCACAAGACTGCTTTACTAAGCCTAAAACACACCCAGCCCTCAGGGGATAATAGCTGAGAAAAAGGCAGTCAGACAGAGGCTGGAACTGACAGCTGAGTGTGAGCTCTAATGGTGCCCACTCCAACACAAACTGCAGCCATGACTGGGTCTGATCGGCAGGGGAATATAGCCAGGACAGAAACAAATTCAGAGAAGTTCTTCTGTCCTGTTCTGCCAGCAACATCAATTAGGGGCATGGCTTGAACTGAATGAACCTCCCTAGACTTCATTAAGCATCTGAGGTTGTCAGGCCTCACCTACCCCTGCTGAATACTGGCAGGGAATGGCAGCCTGGCTCAGGAGAAACACATCTCTCTGTGACTCAGGCAGGGGTAAACCTCTGGTGCATCTGCTGATTGGAGGTAACTTGGTCACAGCCCTTTGGGATTACCAGTGACTGGGTGTAACAGAGGTGCAAGGTCAGGAAAGAGGCATCATAAATCCTAGAATAATTTATTTGTTGGGTGTGTTGTTCTGTTCTCCCAGAGCACTGGAGTGAGTCATACTTGAGCTGCCAGCACACCCCTTCTATCCAGTTGCTAAAGACCTTTTGAACTAGCCCACCTGAGACCAATGCTGACAGGGACAATTGATTTGGACCTCTTGAACAAGGCCAATCACCCAAGGACTATCCAAAGTGAGACCCTGGGTGCATGGTTGTGGGAATGTTTGATTTTCCTTTTCAAATTGTTGCCTGTGGGGGTTAGGGTAACTTAATTGCTAATATATTTTCAAGGATGAGACTTCAACCCAGAGGATCTAATTCATTAGGGTAGGACAGAGATCAGCTGAAAACAAGACAAAGCTGCTTATCCCCACCACACCAAAAAGGCCCGCAGTTTCTCAGGCTGTAACACTGTATGGGTCCTTGGCAAAGCTCTAGAGGAAAAGGTAAAGATACCAGTCCCAGCTTTTGGGCAATGGGATAATTAATCACTACTCCTGGAGCCCCCACATCAACTTTTCCTTATCTTATCATCTATCCAACCATGTAAAATAAGCATTGGGTGAAATCAGCAGAAAAACTCATTTAACATGAATAACCAGAGTAGATCCACCCCCCCCCCCACCAAGGAAGGATATGGCAGATGCAACTAAAGATCCTATTCATAAACAGATGGCTGAGATGTCAGAAATTTAATTCAGAATTTGGATTGCAAACAAGATTAATAGAATAGAGCAAAGTTATAATTAGAAATTCAAGGAGCATTGATTTCAGGAAATCAATGAATTCAAAGACAAAATCACCAAAGATTTTGACACATGGAGCCAAGAATTTGAAGCCCTCAAAATCTGAGCAATACAGTAGAATCCCTCAGTGACAGAATTGAGCAAGTGGAAGAAAGGATTTCTGACATTGAAGACAAAGCTTTTGAATGCTCCCAAGCCCTCAAAGAGGAAGGGAAATGGAGAGCAAAAATGGATTATTTTCTCAGAGAGCACTGGGATAATTTCAAGAAAACTAATAGTCACAAGTCTAACCTCAGAAAATTTAAAAGAATAGAAATTATTCCTGGAATCTTCTCAGAACATCATGGAATAAAAGTTGATGTCACGAACAGGAACCCGCATACTCGTACAAAAATATGGAAGCTAAATAACCTTATGCTAAATGATAGTTGGGTCAGAGACTAGATTAAGAAGGAAATTACCAAATATTTGGAACAAAATGATAACAAAAACATAAATTATCAGAACTTCTGGGATAACACTAAGACAGTCCTAAGAGGAAAATTTACAGCACTGCAAGCCTTCCTCAGGAGAACGGAAAGAGAGGAAGTTAACAATTTAATGGGACATCTCAAGCAACTGGAAAAGGAAGAACATTCCAATCACAAACCCAGCAAAAGAAAAGTAATCACCAAAATGAGAGCAGATTTAAATGAAATTGAAAACAAAAGGATTATACAACAGATCAAAAAATCAAAAAGTTGGGTGGGGCCTGTGGCTCAGTGAGTAAGGCACCAGCCCCATACAATGAGGGTGGCGAGTTCGAACCCTGACCAGATTGCAGCAACAACAACAAAAAAAATAGCCAGACGTTGTGGCAGGTGCCTGTAGTCCCAGCTACTCGGGAGGCTGAGGCAAGAGAATCACCTCAGCCCAATAGCTGTAGGTTGCTGTGAGCTGTGATGCTACGGCACTTTATGGAGCGTGAGAAAGTGAGACTCTGTCTCAAAAAAAAAATCAAAAAGTTTGTTTCTTGAAAAGGTCAATAAAACAGATAAACTTTTGGCCAACCTAACCAGGAAAAAAGGAGTAAAATCACTCATTTCATCAATCAGAAATGGTAAAGGCAAAATAACAACAGACCCCTAAGAAATTCAAAAAATTCTCAATGAATATTTAAGAAACTTTATTCTAAGAAATATGAAAATCTGAAGGAAATTGACCAATACTTGGAAGCAAGCCACCTTCACAGACTTATCCAGAATGAAGTGGAAATGTTGAACAGGACTATATCAAGTTCTGAAATAGCATCAACTATACTAAATCTCCCTAAAAAGAAAAGACTGGGACCAGATGGCTTCACACCAGTAGTCTCCCAATCCTTTAAAATGGAACTAGTACCTATATTACTTAACTTTTTCTAAAATATAAAAAAGAAGGAATAGTACCCAGCACATTCTATGAAGCAAACATCACTTTGATCCCCAAACCAGGAAAAGATCCAACAAGAAAAGAAAATTATAGACCAATATCACTAATGAATATTGATGTGAAAATATTCAACAAGATCCTAAAAAACAGACTTGAGCAACACATCAAACAAATTATACATCACGACCAAGTGGGTTTTATCCCAGTGTAGCAAGGCTGTTTCAATATATATAAATTTATAAATACAATTCATCACATAAAGAAATTAAAAAACAAAGAGCATATGATTCTCTCAATTGTTGTACAAAAATCATTTGATAATATCCAGCATCACTTTATGATTAGAACACTGAAGAGAATTGGTAAAGAAGGGACATTTCTTAAACTGGTAGAGGCCATCTACAACAAACCCACAGCAAATATCGTATTGAATGGAGTCAAGTTGAAATTATTTCCACTAAGACCACAATCCAAGCAAGGTTGCCCATTGTCTCCACTGCTTTTAAACATTGTAATGAAAGTTTTAGCTATCACAATTAGGGAAGAAAAGGCAATCAAGGGTATCCACATAGGGTCAGAAAGGGTCAATCTTTCACTCTTCCCAGATTATATGATTGTATATCTGGAAAACAACAGGGATTGTACTACAAAACTCTTAGAAGTGACCAAGGAATACAACAGCATCTCAGGTTACAAAATTAACACTCATTAATCTGTAGCCTTCATATATACCAACAACAGTCAAGCAGAAAAAAACAGTCAAGGACTCTATTCTTTCATACTGATACCAAAAAAGATGAATTATTTGTGAATTTAACTAACAAAAGACGTTGATGATCTCTATAAAGAGAACTATGAAACTCTAAGAAAAGAAATAGCTGAAAATGTTAACAAATGGAAAAATATACCATGCTCAAGGCTGTAAAGAAGCAACATTGTTGAAATGTCCATACTACCTAAAGCAATAAACAATTTTAATGCAATCCCTATTAAAGCTCCACTGTCATACTTAAAAGATCTTAAAAAATAATACTTTGTTTTATATGGAATCAGAAAATACATCAAATAGCCAAGACATTACTCAGGAATAAAAACAAAGTAGGAGGAATCACACTACCAGACCTCAGATTATACTATAAATCGATAGTGATTAAAAAAGCATGGTACTGGCACAGAAAGAGAGAGGTAGATGTATGGAATAGAATAGAGAACCAATAGATGAATCCAGCTACTTAGCATTACCTGATCTTTGATAAGTCAATTAAAAACATTAAGTGGGGAAATGATTCCCTATTTAACAAATGGTGCTGATGGAACTGGCTGGAGACTTGTAGAAGACTGAAACTGGATCCACACCTTTCAACATTAACTAAGATAGACTCTCACTGGATTAAATATTTAAATGTAAGACATGAAATTATAAAAATAGTAGAAGAAAGTGTAGGAAAAACACTAGAAAAAATAGGCCTGGGTGAATATTTTATGAGGAAGATTCCCCAGACAATTGAGGCAACATCAAAAATACACTACTGAGCCCTGATCAAACTACAATGCTTCTGCACAGCCAAGAACACAGTAAATAAAACAAGCAGACAGCCCTCAGAATGGGAGAAGATATTTGCAGGTTATGTCTCTGACAAAGGTTTAATAACCAGAATCCACAGAGAAGTTAAATGTATTAGCAAGAAAAGAACAAGTGATCCCATGTCAGGATCGGCAAGAGACTTGAAAAGAAACTTCTCTGAGGAAGACAGGCTCATGGCCTACAGACATATGAAAAAATGCTCATCATCCGTAATCATCAGAGAAATGCAAATCAAAACTACTTTGAGATATCATCTAACTCCAGTAAGATTAGCCCATATCATAAAATTCCAAAACCAGAGATGCTGGTTTGGATGTGGAAAAAAGGGAACACTTTTACACTGTTGGTTGGAATGCAAACTATTAAGTTCCTTTTAAAAAGATGTTTGGAGAACACTTAGAGAACTAAAAATAGAACTGCCATTTGTTCCTACAATTCCTTTTCTAGGTGTATATCCCAACGACAAAAAATGACCCTACAACACAGATATTTATACCAGAATGTTTATTGTAGCCCAATTCATAATTGCTAAGTAATGCAAGAAGCCCAAGTGCCCATCAACCCACATATGGATCAATAAATTGTGGTATATATAAACCATGGAATATTATGCAGCCTTAAAGAAAAATGAAGAGTTTACCTCATTCATGTTTTCATGGATGGAGCTGGAACATATTACTATTAGCAAAGTATCTCAGGAATGGAAGAAATATTATCCAATGTACTCACTGAAATTATCCAATTTACTCATGAAACTAATTTATAGCTTTTGTATGAAATCTATACCCCAATTTTTCATATGAAAGCTGTGCCCAAGAATACAAGGAAAGGGGAGAAGACGGGAAGGGGAGAGGGGATATGGGTGGAGGGAGGGCGATTTGTGGGACCACGCCTATGGTGCATCTTATAAGGGTACATGTGAAACTTTCTAAATGTAGAATATAAATGTCTTACCACAATAACTAAGAAAATGCCCTAAAGGCTATGTTATCTAGTTTAATGAATATGTTCCAAATTGTAAATAAAACCAGGACACTGTACCCCTGACTGCATTAATGTACACAGCTACAATTTAATGATAAAATAAATGAATAAATAAAATAAAAAATGAAAATAAAATAAAATAATAAAACATCATGAAAAGTAGAACTGGTAATTTTGTGACTTACCATTTAGTTCTATCAAATCATTGTTCCATCATTGGGTTCAGTTTCTTGTTGTATAAAATTCCAGGGTAGCAGTAGGTTGTTGAATCCCATGGACATGGTAACAAAACAAAATTTTGGAATTAGTAATTGAGGGGGGAGAAATGAACCCTACTCATCGTTGCAGTGTGAACCCAACAAAAGTCCCAGACAGCAGCTACACAAGCTTAGTAGGAATAATATTAAGCTTAAAGATGATAACCCAGGTCAACACCCATTGTGATGTCATCCATGGTGACCATGTAGTGACTTCATCCTGGAATGTTGTGGTATCCAGGCTTCTGTTCAAAGATACTCACTAAACTTTTCTGCTCACTCTAGCTGGTGTCCTACAAGTGTTAGATCCAGAACATTTCTTAGCCCTCCATCCATACACAGATAAGTGATCTCCCATTTGTGCCTTATTGATTACAGGAATGGCTGAGTTTCCAGCCACTAGGCTGACACAACAGTTGAGATTTTGTACAGCAGTGAGACTTAAGCTGCATTCTAAATATTAAAACTGCATAGAGACACTTAAGGATGCTCTTTATTCTTTTTGTTTTTTGAGACATAAATTCACTTTGTCACTCTCTGTAGAGTGCTGTACCATAAGAGCTAAAATAAACCTCCATATCCTGGGCTCAGGTGATTCCTTTGCCTCAGCCTCCACAGTAGCTTGAACTACAAGCACCCCCCCCTCAATGTCCATAAATTTTTTGTTGCAGAATGGCTGGGAATATTTTCTAACTTACCACCCTCCTGATAAGCCACCACTTCAGACATCAAAGATGGGATATTTTTTAAACCAGAATTTTTTAGCCAGGGGTGGTTATTCATGCCCCTCATCTTGTCAATTGGGAAAGCCCAGTCTGTTGGATTGTCTGAGCTTATGAACTGTAGACCACCTCAGAGGTAGTGATATACCTGTCTCTGAAGAATAGAGAAGGGCAGGATCTTATACAGGCTCCTGACATGCCAGCTGAGGGAATAGGTTCACTTGCTGAGAACAATTGAAGTTTGGTGTAAGCTATGGTACCAGGGTACTGTACTGAAGGCAACAAAACATGACTCTGTCTCAATAAACAAATGGAAAAAACCATTTGTATTGTAGTGACTGTTCATTTTTACTTTTGTTTTATATAGAGAAACAGAGACTTAGTTTATTTACCTCACTCAGTAAAGTTCTGTTGAGTCTACAGATCAACCTCCAATACCTGGGCTTAGGCTATTTTCATCTCTCAGCCTCCTGAGAAGGTGGGTCTACAGGTCCACTCCACAACACTTGGCTATTATTTTCACATTTGACCACGGATCTAGGTTGAATTTTTTCCCCTAGATTAGATGACAACTGGACAAATTATTCTCTCTTAGGTAATTTTTTTCCTACAACTCCTATTAGTCAATACTTCAGATTTTACACAACTCTGACCCTTTGGTATCTTAGAATCTTGTAGTCACTCTCAACTGCCCACACAGTGAATTCTTGGCTCAAGTCAGGTTTTTATGTACACACTAAAATATCCAGAGTCTACACACCACCCCTTCTGTTGCACTTTTCAATCTGGGCCAATGTTCCTTTGCCCCAATAATCCCAAGACCAGGATCAGACATCTCTGGGAAGATCCCTATCCATCAGATCAACTGGCAGTCTCCTAAGAAACCATCTGCAAATGAACTTGTCCTGACTCATTGTTCCATCCTCCCCCCAGGGACCACAATAAATCTCCTTTCGGTAGTTGTGTATTCCATCTGCCTCCTGACCTTTCTTCATAATTTAGCTCATGGAAAGTGTACCTAGCAAACTTACTCTCTCTCTCTCTTTCTTTCCTTTTTTCTTTCTTTCATTCTAACTTTCTTCCTTTCTATCTTCTTCATTACTTTTCATAAGACCAACTCTCACTCTGTTCCCAAGACTAGATTTTTCATAACCTCAGCCTTGCACACAATGACATCTAAACCTTGGTTGAAGTGAACCTCATGTCTCAGCCTCTGAAGTACCTGGAACTATAGGTAAGGAATACAACACTTCACTATCCTTTCTAATGGAGTAGAAACCCAGTGGGAGATCAGGCATGAGGTTTTCTTTCTGTTGCTCAGCCTTGTCTCTAACACAGGAGCACAGGGAATCTGCCCAATTTGACTTCCCAGAGCATCAAATATTGTAGTCATGTGCGGCATAAGTCATTGAGCTCTATTTAAGTAATGAGCTTAGTGGGGACTTTGAGGATTGTCCAATCCTCAGGCCTCAGTGACACATAGGGAATATGTCAAGATTGTTTTACATTTCCGTAGTGGGACATCACAACAACTATGCATGGATCTCTTTTATACTTATCAGGTTTCGTTGGTTATTGTGTATTATATATGTGATCCAATCCAACATAACTCTTCAATGTGCATTTTGGCCAAGAAGCTAAAATTTTAGACACACCTAGCACATAATTCAGGATTGATGGCAATTTCAAGATAGGCTTGTATTTCCCTTGATCATAATAAATAACTGCAGGTATGGAGTATAATATTGGAAACCGTGTCTCACCACATTTTGAGAGGGAAACTTCAGTGAGACATCTACTGTCCAAAACAAGCTTATTATAGAGACAGAAGTCAAACATCATGAAAAGTAGAACTGGGAATTGGGTGACATACCATTTAGGTCTGTCAAATCATTGTCCAATCTTTTGGCTTGATTTCTTGTTCTATAACATCGCAGAACAGCTTTAGTTATAAACCACACTCTTCCATTTGATAACAAATCTGACTTGAAAAGGAAAGGGTCAGTTGTTGAATCCCATGGACATGGTTACAAAACAAAATTTAGGAATCAGGAATTGAGGGGGAGAAAAGAACCACAGTCTTTGTACCAGTTTGAACCCAACAACAAACCCAGACAGGAACTGCACACGATTAGCAGAAATGAAATTAAGCTTAAATATGGTAACCCAGGGCAACACCCATAGTGATGTCATCCATGGTGACCATGTAGTAACTTCATCCTGGAATGTGGTGGGATCCAGGCTTCTGGTCAAAGATACTCACTGGAAATTTCTGCTCACTTCAGCTGGTGTCCTGCAAGTGTTTAATCCAGGACATTTCTTACCCCTTCATCCACAGACAGAGAGGGACATCTCCCATTTGTACCTTATTGATTACGTTAACTCCTGAGATTCCAGTCACTAGCCTGACACAGCCATTAACATTTTGTAGAGCTGTGAGACTCAAGCTGCATTCCAAATGGTAACACTGCATAGAGACACTTAAGTAGGATGCTCTGTGTTCTTTTTTTTTTTTTTTTGAGACAGAGCTTACCTTTGTCACTCTTGGTAGAGTGCTATGCCCTCACATTTCACAGAAACCTCCATCTCCTGGGCTGAGGTGATTCTTTTGCCTCAGCCTCCCCAGTAGCTTGAACTATAGGTGCCTGCCTCAATGCCCAGGTATTTTTTGTTGCAAATTGCCTTGGACCGTTTTCAAACTCACCACCCTCATGGTGAGCCACCACTTCAAACATTGACGATGGGGTACTTTTCAAATCAGTTTTGTGGCCAGTCATGGTTCTTCATTCCCCTCAACTAGGTAATTGGGGAGGCCCAGTCAGTTGGATTGTTTGAGATTCTGAATTGTAGACCAGCTTCAGCACTAGTGAAACAAGTAATTGTGAAACAGTAATTGTGCTGAATTGGAAATTTTATGGCAGTTGCCATGACTTCACTTTGCTTTCTTAACTGTTATTTTAAACTTTTATCAGATGTTTTGGAGTATATAAGAAGTCAATGAAGATAGGTAGTTGCTGAGTACCTGATCAAGCCTCAGTCTCCCTTTCATGCTATCCATTTTGTCTGCAATGCTTTCCTCTGAGTCACCAATCAGTTAGCCCAGAGAACAGCAACATTTGATGGTACCAATGTATTTTTTTCTGGGGCAAGGGGAAGCACAGTATCCAATCTATAGGAGATATACTGTATAAGGTCAGAAAAGTCCAGTAACATACAAAATATTTTTATATATATCCCCAAAGGGATTTATAAAAAGAATTGCCAGTCTAGCTCAATATGGAAAAATCAAATGTTACAACACAGTATATTAATAAAATGAATAAGAAAAACAACAGGGTTGCCATAAGAGATACAGAAAAGACTTTTGACAGAGGTGACATATACTGTAGATAAAATATTTTAAAATTTTTTGATGAGGAGAGCGGTGACTATTGCTCAAAGAGTAGGATGCCAGCCCCATATGCCAGAGGTGGATGGATCAAACCCAGACCTAGCCAAAAAAATTTTTTTTCCTATGAGAATGGAAAGTCTTCAGAACTACTAATCAAATTAAAGAGGATTGGATACATATAATGTGCTATATTCACACAATTATTTTTCAACAATCAAAATGAATGAAGTGTACATTTATGTTATAATATGAATGAACCATAAAATCATTATGATAAGGGAACAAGGCCAGTTATTAAAAACCACAGAGAGTATAAATGTACTCAGAATAAATAATGAAGACAAGGCCAATTGTCTGCTAGAAGTAGGAGGCAAGTGGAGGAGCATGGAGGGGAAGATTAAAGTGACTGGTAGGTATTGATGCTCTTTCTGTGGAAGAAGAAGATAAAGTTCTATAATTAGATTGTGATGATAGCTGTACAACTCTGTGACTATACTTAGAAACATAAAATTAGTTCAGATACCTCCTATTTTATCACACGAGAAAGACCCTCTAAAAACCAGAAATCCTCAGAGAGAGGGAAGGAACTAGGTGGTGGGGTCTTGGTGTGTGCCACACCTTTTGGGGAACAAGACACGATTGTTAAGAGGATCTTTACTTAAAAAATGCAATCAGTGTAACCTTGTTTCTTGTAACCTCAATGAATCCCCAACAATAAAAAAAAGAACTCCTTAGGACACACTAATGTGCCATGGCACTCTCTCACTAGGCATGAATCTAAAAATAGACTTGGCCCGCAGTTCTGAACTCCCAGAACTCCCCTTCACTGTTACCAAGAGGTCTGGAAACCTGTTCCCCTTGGAGTCCCGGTTCTTGGGTATTTTCTCGAGAGGTATGGTTGGCTCTTGGGCTCTTCCAGGTCTGTGCTGGTTCCATGGCACTGGTGTGGAGTGGGGACTGTGGAGCAAGTGAGGAATACAAGAGAGGGAAAAAGCAGTGTTTGAGGCACAGTGCAGTAATGGGAGTGGTGGGAACAATAGGGCTCAGACCCCTGTGGATATTTTGAAGAGATATTCCCCCCTTTCTTAGCCACCAGAGAGAGCTGAGCCTCTATACTGGTGGCTGCCACTGGTAGAACAGATCTGGTACCAAAACATAGGCCTCATGAGCAAAGGGTATGCCTGAGGCGGTACCTGCCCAGGAAGGGTGGGACAGGGACAGAGAAAAGAATCCACTTGAGAAGAGGTGGCATAGTTCCAGGGCAGGGCTGAGTCAGCATTGCTGCTTTTGTGAGCCCAAGATGCAACCGGCCCCTAGGGCAGCATAGCTGGGACAAAAGCAGGTGTGGCAGCAGCACAAGTGCAGGGAGGGGCAGGATCTGAGAGTCATTTGTGAAATTATTATTTTTTGACAGATTCTCACATTGTTACCTTGGTAGAGTGCCATGGTGTTCCAGCTCACAAGAACCTCCAGCTCTTGGACTTAGTCAATTCTCTTGCCTCAGTCTCCCTAGTAGCTAGGACTATAGGTGTCTGCCACAACACCCAGCTATTCACTTGTGTGTTCTAACTGAACAAGCCCCCACACAGAGTGCAATGGAGCCTGAGATGCCAGCTCCATGAGAATTGGTGTAGTGGCATCCTCAAAGGGTAGGGCTAGGTCACAGTTTATTGGAAGTCAAACAGCACCTGGCCTGCACAGGAATATAGATGGACTGAAATGCAAATTCTGTGAGAAATTAAGTGAAATATTATGCAGCCTTAAAGAAAGATGGAGACTTTACCTCCTTCATGTTTACATGGATAGAGCTGGAACATATACTTCTTAGCAAAGTACCTCAAGAATGGAAGAAAAGGTATCCAATGTACTCAGCCATACTATGAAACTAATTTTTAGCTTTCATATGAAAGCTATAACCCAATTATAACCCAAGAATATAGAGAAAATGGAAAGGGATGGGGGGGTGAAGAATGAGGGGAGGAAGGGGAATTCGTGGGACCACACCTACAGTGCATCTTACAAGGGTACATGTGAAACTTACTACATGTAGAATATAAATATCTTAACATGATAACTAAAATAATGCCATGAAGGCTATGTTAGCCAGTTTGATGAAAATATTTCAAGTTGTGTATAAAATTAGCACAATGTACCCTATGACTTCATTAATGTACACAGCTATGATTTAATAATAAAAAATGATAATGAAGACATGAATTACCATAACCTCTGGGATATTGCAAAGGCAGCCCTAAGAGTGAAATTTATAGAATTTCAAGCCTTCCTCAAGAGAATGGAAAGAGAGGAAGTTAACAAGTTAATGGGACATCTCAAGCAAGTGGAAAAGAAAGAACATTCCAATCTCAAACCCAGAGGAAGAAAAGAAATAACCAAAATTAGAGGATAATTAAATGCAATTGAACACAAAAGTATTCTATAATAGATCAGTAAATCATAAAGTTGGTTTCTTGAACAAGTCAATAAAATAGAAAACACATTAGTAAACCTAACAAGGATAAAAAGAGTAAAATCTCTAATTTCATTATTCAGAAATTACAAAGACTAAATAGCAAGAGACTCCTCAGAAATTCAAACAATCCTTAATTAATATTACAAGAAACTCTATTCCAAGAAATATGAAAATCTGAAGGAAATAAATCAAAATTTGGAATCACGCCACCTTTCTAGACTTAACCAGGAAGTGGAAATGTTGAACAGGCCTATATCAAGCTCTGAAATAGCAGCAATTATACAAAATCTCCCCACAAAGGACTGTCAGGGACCAGATGGCTTCACATCATAATTTTACCAAATCTTTAAAAAAGAACTAGTACCTGTATTGCTTAACTATTTGCAAAATATAGAAAAGGAAGGAATGCTACCCAACATATTCTATGAAGCAAACATCACCTTGATCCCCAAACCGGGATAATACCCAACAAGAAAGGAAAATTATAGACCAATATCCAATGTATATTGATGCAAAAATATTGAAGAAGATCCTATCAAGCAGAATCCAGCAACACATAAAACAAATTATACACTATGACCAAGTGGGTTTTATCCCAGTGTCTCATGGCTGGTTCAATATACATAAATCTATAAACATAATTCATCACATAAACAACATAAAAAACAAAGACCATATGATTCTCTCAATTGATGCAGAAAAGGCTTTTAATAATATCCTTCATCATTTCATGATGAGATCACTTAAGAAAATCGGTACAGAAAGGACATTTCTTAAACTGATAGAGGCCATCTACAGCATACCCAGAGCTGGATTTTAATTGAAATCATATGCACTCAGATCAGAAACCAGGCAAGGTTTACCTTTGTCTCCACTGCTTTGTAACATTGTAATGAAAGACATAGCCATAAAAATCAGGTAAGAAATAATCTATGTACGAATGACTTAATAAAAATAAATACATAAAATAAAAAAGAAAAGATAATCAAAGTTATACATATAGGGTCAGAGGAGATCAATCTTGCATTTCTTCCCAGATGATATGATTGTATATCTGGAAAACCCCAAGTATTCAACTTTAAAACACATAGAAGTGATCAAAGAATACAGCAGCATCTCAGGTTACAAAATCAATACTCACAAATCTGTAGTCTTTAGATATACCAGCAACAGGCAAGCTTTAAAAACAGTCTAAGTCTTCATTTTGTTTACAGTAGTGCCAAAGAAGATGAAATATTTGGGAGTTTACCTAACAAAGGATGTGAAAGATCTCTGCAAAGAGAATTATGAAAATCTAAGAAAAGTAATAGCTGAAAGAAGTTAACAAATGAAAAACATACCATTTTCATGGCTGGGAAGAATCAACATTGTTAAAATGTCCATACTACACCAAGTAATATACAATTTTAATGCAGTCACTATTAAAGCACCACTGTCATACTGTGAAGACCTTAAAAATAATACTTTGTTTTATTTATTTATTTATTTGCAGTTTTTGACAAGGGCCGGGTTTGAACCCATAATATTCGGTATATGGGACTGGCACCCTACTCCTTGAGCCACAGGCGCTGCCCCTAATACTTTGTTTTTATGGAATCAGAAAAAAACTCAAATAGCCAAGACATTATTGAGAAATGAAAACAACCCAGAAGGAATCATGCTATGAGAACTCAGACTATACTATAAATTGATAACAAATGGTGCGGGGTGAATTGGCTGGTGACCTAGGGAAGACATAAACTAGACCCAGAATTTCTCAATTAACTAAGATAGACTGTCACTGGATTCAAGATTTAAACTTAAGACATGAAAATATAAAATAATAGAAGAGAATGCAGGGAAAACACTTGAAGAAATTGGCCTTGGTGAATATTTTATGAGCAGAACCCCCAGGGCAATTGAAGCAATACCAAACATACATTACTGGGATCTTATCAAACTAAAAAGCTTCTGTACAGCCAAGAACACAGTAAGTAAAGCAAGCAGACGTCCCTCAGAATGGGAGAAGATATTTATGGGTTACGTTTCTGACAAAGGTTTAATAACTAGAATCCACAGAGAATTCAAACATTAGCAAGAAGAGAACAAGTGACCCCATCTCACTGTGGGCAAGGGACTTGAAGAGAAACTTCTCTGAAGAAGACAGGTGCACGGCCTGCAGACACATGGAAAAATGCTCTTCATCCTTAATCATCAGAGAAATGTAAATGAAAACCATTTTGAGATACCATCTAACTCCGGTAAGATTAGACCATGTCACAAATCCCCAAACCATAGATGTTGGCATGGATGTGGAAAAAGGGAACACTTGTGAGATGCTGGTGGGAATGCAAACTAATACTTTCCATTTGGAAAGATGTTTGGAGATTACTTAGGGATTTAAAAATAGACCTGCCATTTGATCCTTCAATTCCTCTATTAAGTATATATCCAGAGGACCAAAAATCATTTTATCACAACGATATTTGCACCAGAATGTTTATTGTAGACCAATTCATAACTGCTAAGTCATGGAAAAAGCCCAAGAGCCTATTGACCCATGAATGAATTAATAAATTGTGGTAAATGTATACCATTTAATAATATGCAGCCTTAGAAAGTAGGGAGACTCTACCTCCTTCATATTTACATGGATGGAGCTGGAACATATTCTCTTCAATAGCTGGAACTAAAGGCAAGAGCCACAACCGTTGACTACCTTTTCTATTTCAGTAGAATCCAGGTGGGAAATTGGGGATGAGGGTGTCCTGCTGCTGCTCAGCCTTGTCTCCGAAATGTGAGTTCATAGTATTAGCCCAACATGGCCACCCAGATCATCCAAATATACTCATGCATGGAAAAAGTTCACTTGATGACAACACTTGAAGATCTGTGAGCTATGATGCCAGGGCACTCTACCAAGGGCAACAAAACAGGACACTATCAATACGTAAATGGAGAAAAACCCTGGTAGGGAAATTACTCCTTATTTTTAATTTTCACCATGGATCTACTGTAAAAATATTACCCCTAGATTAGATGTCAACTAGAAAAAGTATTCTCTCATAGGTAAATTGTTTTCCTATAACCTCTATTAATCAAACTTCTGAATTTTACATAATTCTGACACTTTGTTTTCCTAGATTCTTGTAGTCACTCTAAAATTCCCACACAGTGAATTCTTGACTCAAATCAGGCTTTTCATATGCACACTAAAAATTCTAGAGTATACTCTCCACCTCTTCTGTTGTGCTCCTTTAATCTGGGCCAATATTCCCTTATCCCAAGAAGTCTGAGGCCAGGGACCAGACATCTCTGGACAACCCACTCATCATATCAACTGGCAATATCCTAACAAACTTAACCCAAACACACTTGTCCTGACTCATTGTCCCCCACCCCTCATGACCATAATCAATCTCCTTTATGCAGTCCCATATTCCATCTGCCTACTCTGACCTCTCCTCATACTTTTGCTCTTGGGAACTATGCCTAGAAAATTTATTTTCTTTCTTTCTTTCTTTCTTTCTTTCTTTCTTTCTTTCTTTCTTTCTTTCTTTCTTTCTTTCTTTCTTCCTCCTCCTCCTCCTCCTCCTCCTCCTCCTCCTTCTTCTTCTTCTTCTTCTTCTTCTTCTTCTTCTTCTTTTCTCTCTCTCCCTCTCTCTCTCTCTCTCTCTCTCTCTCTCTCTCTCTCTCTCTCTCTCTCTCATCAGATTTTCATTCTGCTCTCAGGTTAGATTGTCATGGCCAAAGCCTAGCACACAGTGACAACCAACTAATGGGTTGAAGGGATCCTCCTGCCTCTGCCTCTGGAGTAGCTGGAACTACAGGCAAGGGCCGCAATGCTTGACAATTTTGTCTATATCACTAGAAAGCAGGGGGGAGATTGGGGCTTATGGTGTCTTGCTTTTGCTCAGTCTTGTATCCAACATGTGAGTGCAGGTGATCAGCCCACCTTAGCCACCCAGAGCATATAAATAATGTAGTCATCAGTGGCACAAGTAATTGAGCTCTTCTTAAGAAACAACCTTATCAGGGGCTCTGAGGAGTGTTCAATCCTTAGGTCCCGGTGACACATAGGGATTATTTTAGGACCGTTTTGCATAACCTTTCTGGCAGATATCACCACAATTGTGCATGGATCTCTTTTTTTGCTTATCAGATTTCATTAGTGATTGTACATTGAACGTGTGGTCTGGCATAAACTCTTCTACTTCCTATGGATCCAAGAAGACAATAGTTTGGACACAACTGGCATGGAGGTCAGGAAAGTTGGAACTTTCTAGATAGGCTTATATTTCCCATGATCATCATAGATAACTGCAGCTATGGAGTATACTACTGGACACATTGCCTGACAAGTTTTCAAGAGAGGACCTTGAGTGAGATGCCTACTGTCTGAAACAAGCCTATTCTAGATAAATAAGTAAAATATCACAAAAAGTAGAACTGAGAATTGTGTGACATACCTGTTAGATCTGTCCAATCACTGTCTGATCTTTGAGCTCTGGTTCTTGGTCTATAACTACCCAGGAGAGCACTAGGTATAAGCCATACTCTTCCATTTGCTTACAAGTCCATGACGTGAAATGGAAATTAAGGGTTGTGGAATCCCTTGGCCATAGATACAAACAACTTTAGGAAGAAGAAATTGAGTTGGAGAACAGAACCTCATTCTTTTGTAATAGTTTGAACCCAACGACAAACCTGGACAGCCACTACATATTCTTAGCAGGAATACGGTTAAGCTTAAAGATGGTAACCCAGGGCAACACCCACTGTGGTGTCATCCACGGTGACCATGTAGTGACTTCATCCTTTACTATCATGGGATCCAGGCTTCTGCTCAAAGATACTGAGTGGCCTTTTCTGCTCAGTTAAGGTGGTATTCCTCAAGTGTTTAAACTAGGACAGGTTTTAGTCCTCCAAGCACAGACACAGAAGGGATCTCCCATTTATACCTTATTGATTCTATTGACGGTTGATAGTCCCAGAACTAGGCTGACACAAAAGTTGAGATTTTGTACAGCAATGTAACTAAAGCTGCATCACAGTGTACAAAATTTCATGGAGTCATTTAAGTAGGATGCTATTTGTTTTTTGTTTTTTCTTTGAGACAGAGTTTCACTTTGAAACACTCAGTAGAAAGCTGTGGCATCACAGCTCACAGCAACCTCCAATTCTGGGACTTAGGTCATTCTTTTGCCCCAGCCTTGCAAGTAGCTAGAACTATAGGTGACTGCCATAACACAGGGTTATTTTTTTATTGAATTTTGGCGGAGCCAGGTTCAAATTCATCAGCCTCATTATATGAGGCCAGACCCTACCCACTGAGCCACAGCCAATGCCGGTGGGGCACTATTTCAAGGATCTGTTTCAAACTTACCCACAAATTCCATTTGAGATAAGCTTACAAATTTACAATGCCTGGATACACCCACAGATTGTTCATAGCTTTACAGGCCTTAATCATGTCTATTTTGCTTGAACCATTAAGGAAATTCAGGTCTTTGTAGACGATGAAAATGTTTGTTGGTTGGTTTGTTTATTTGTGTGTGCATGTGTGTGTGTATGGGTATTTTTGAGCTATGGTTTCTGTATGTAGCACAGGCTAGTCTTTTGTGGCCTCAGCCGAGATCATAACAACCTCCAACTCCAGGATTCAGGCAATTCTCTTGCCTGAGACTCCTATGTGGCTAGGACTATAGTTGCCTGTCACAATGCCTAGATACTTTTTCACAGGCTCTGACACTTGCTCTGTCGGTTCTTAGCACCACCTTGTTCAAGAACTCCATTCACCTCAGCCTGTCAGAGGACTAGGAATATAGATGTGAGCCATGAGCCACAAAGTTTGGTTATTTTCTCTTTGTTTTTTTCATTCCCTCCCTCAATCCCTCCCTCATTTTATCCTTCATTCTTCCATTTCTCTCTATCATTCCCTTGCTCTCTTATTCTTTTCTTTCCTTCATTCCTTTCTTTCCTCTACCACTCTGCTCTACACC
Source organism: Galago senegalensis (assembly GCA_963575145.1). Taxonomy (NCBI): domain Eukaryota; kingdom Metazoa; phylum Chordata; class Mammalia; order Primates; family Galagidae; genus Galago; species Galago senegalensis. Next base: position 23,340 of record CAUYTI010065709.1, read on the forward strand.
TTAAGGGAAAACTCTTTAATAACAAAAAAGAAAACTATACAAGTGATCCTTGCATGTATAGACTTGAATTCTGTACTTGAAGTGGGTGAATTGTGGAGTGTGTGAATTATGTATGAATAGAGTTGTTATTTTTTAATCTACGGGCTGTTACCTATGAGTACAATAGAGAAAAACCTTCACCAAAACATAATATGGATAAGGACCATAGCTCACACCTACAATCCCACCAATTTTAGAGGCTGAGACAAAGATCATTGGAAGTTAAAAGGTTTCATACCAGACTGAGCAACACAGTAAGACCCCACTTGTCCAAGAAATAAGTTGAAAACTTCTCCAGTAGTGTTGTCATGCATCCGTTATCTAAGCTGCTGAGAAGGATAAAGTTAGAAGTATCATGTGAGTTTAGCAGCTTGCCTTTCCTTAAGCTATGATGGTACCAATATATTTTTCTGGGGCAAAGGGGAAAACACAGTACCCAATCTATAAGAGATATACTGTACAGATGCAGGAAAATACAGTATCATACAAAATATTTTATACATGTATCCTAAAAGGGGTTGATTACCAGGATGGCCACTCTAGCTCAATATGGGAAAATCAACCAATAGAACACCCTACATTAATAAAATCAATAAGAAATACCTCTTGGTCACCTCAGGAGACACAGAAAAGGCTTTTGACAGAGGCAATCTATCTTGCTGATAAAAACTTTTCAAAATCTTAAATGAGTAGGGAAGGTCTTCAAGAATACTAATGGGATTTACAGATGATTGGATACATATAATGTGCTATATTCACACCAAGGATTATTTTTCAACAATCAAAAGGAATGAAGTGCACATTTATGTTACAATAGGAATTAACCTTAAAATCATGATAAGGGAAAAAGGCCACTTACAAAAGACCACAAAGAGCATGACTGAACTCAGAAGAAAACATCAAGACAAGGACAACTGTCTACTAGGAGTAGGGGCAGGTTGGGGAGGGTGATGGGGAAGATAAAAGTGATGGCTAATAGATATTGACATTCTTTGCATGCAGGGAGAAGACAAAGTCTTAAGATTAAATTGTGATGATAGCTGTACAACTATGTGGCTATACTAAGAAACACAGAATTGTACACTTTCAAAGGGTGAACTACTTATGTAAATGAAGCTACTTGAAGATTTTTTACAAAACTTTAGCTGCTCAAAAGGCTCACAGCATAAGAAGTACCCAGGTCATGAGAGTACTTCATAGACTGTCAACCCTATCTTCCTGCTTACACACAAGTTATCATGAATTGACATTGAAGGCACCTGTTCCATCCTATGAAAGTTGTCATTTTCTTTTTCCTTGAGACAGAGTCTGACTCCTTCTCCTTGGGTAGAGTGCCCTGACCTCATCATAACTAACCACAATCTTAAACTCCTGGCCTCAATAGATACTATTGCTTCAGCTTCCTGAGCTTCTGGGAGTCCAGGGGCTCCCCCACAGTGCCCAGTTAATTTGGACCACTTGCTTCTGCCTCCCAGCTTGTTAGGCTAACAGGTATGAGCCACCACTTCAGACCTTGAAGTTGGGATATTTTTTAAACTATGGTTGGTGGCCACTTGTGGTGCTTCATGCCTGTCATTTTGGCACTTTGGGAGGCCCAGTCAGTTGGATTGTCTGATTTTCTGAACTGGAGAACAGCCTGAGGACTAGTGAGATCCTCATCTCTGAAGAATAAAAAATGGCCAAATATTATGCAGGCTCCTGGAGTCCCAGCTGTGGAAATAGTTTCACTTGATGACAACACTTGAAGTTTCCTATGAGCTATGATACCAGGGCACTGTACTGAGGGCAAAAACCTAAGAGTCTGTCTCAATAAATAAATGGAGAAAACCATTGGTAGGGGACTTATCACTCACTTTTATTTTTCACCATGGATCTAGTGTTGAAATTTCCCCCCTTAGATTAGATGTAAAGTAGAGAAATTATTCTCTCATAGGGAAATTGATTTCTTCCAACCTGTATTAGTGAAGCCATTGGATTTTACATAATTCTGAGCATTTGAAATCCTAGACTGCCCACACAGTAAATTCTTGACTCAAATCAGGCTTCTTGTATGCACACTGAAAATTCCAGAGTATACCCACCACACCTTATGTTGGGCTGTTTCAATTTGGGCCAATATTCCTTTGCCCAAATCAGTCTGAGGCCAGGGACCAGACATCTCTGGTCAACCCCTACACATCAGATCAACTAGCAATATCCTAATGGACTGAAACCAAAGGTAATTGTCCTGAATCATTGTTTCCCAACCCAGGGGGCCAAAATAAATCTCCTCCTTTGTGTAGTCCCATACTCCATCTGCCTACCAACCTCTCCTTATACATTGGCTCTTGGAAACTGTGCCTAGCAAATTTTCTTTTTCTTTCTTTCTTTCTTTCTTTCTTTCTTTCTTTCTTTCTTTCTTTCTTTCTTTTATTTCATTATTTTTCATGAGACCGACTCTTACTGTGTTGCCTAGGCTACATTGTCATGACCTCAGCCTAGCACACCTTGACATCCAAATCTGGAATGAATGGATCCTCCTGCATCAGCCTCCAGAGTAGCTAGAACTAAAGGCAAAGGCCACAACACTTGAATGACTTTTCTATTTCAGTAGAAACCGGGTGGGAGATTGGGGCTGTGGGTGTCTCACTGCTTCTCAGCCTTGTCTCCAACAGGTGAGCTCAGGGGATCCACCCACCCTGGCCTCTCAGTACATATAAATATTGTAGTCCTGCTCACCATAATGCTCAACTAGTTTTTGTTCCAGTTTTGCCAGGGCAGGGTTTGAACTCATCACCCTTTTAATGTGGGCACCCCATTCGCTGACCAGCAGGCACTGTGCAAGGGGCATTGTTTCAAGGACTTTTTTGACACCTAATCCAAGAAATCCATTTAAGAGAAGCTTTAAAATTACTATGCTTGGCTACAGCCTCAATTTGGTCATAGCTTCACAGATCTTAAGCATGTCTACTTTGCTTGAGCCATCAAGGTAATTCTGATCTTTTTAGGTGATGAAAATATTTGTTGGTTTGTCTGTGCATGTGTGTATATATGGGTATTTTTGATATACTGTTTTCATATGTGGCCCAGGCTAGTTTTTCATGTTCTATAATTTTTTCTATATCATCTTCTAGAAATTCAGTACTCCCTAAAACAACAGCTTCTTTAAATTTATATGTTTCTCCTAGTTCAGAAGCATTTCCTGGGGAAATTTCAAATATTCCAGAAATGGAGTAAGGATGGCCCCAGTAAGTAAATTCTCTGCCATACACTTCAATTCCTGAATGAAAAACTCCAATTCCTATGGATGAGGTGTATTTGTTCCTCCAGTACATGTTGTTGAGCACCACTAACTGGTTAGCCTCCATACTCCTCCCTGCTGCCACTGCCTCATCCTTTGTCTGCTCCGTCTCCATGGGCTGAGGCCCCTGTAGCCCCTGCCGGTTCTTCTGGGAGTCTGATCCAGGAACTAAGTGCATAGCCAAGCCCACAGCAGCCAGGACAGAAGCATCAGGCAGCTGCGCAGCTCTGAGGTGCCACTGGCAGCTGACTGCACAGACAGGAATGGACCGACGATGGCTCACTTTGGCCCAGGCTCATCCCCAGGTAGCTAGAGTTGTTATATTTTAATCCCTGGGATGTTATCTATGAGGAAAATAAAGATAAACCTTCACCAAAACATAAGCATGAAAGGACACCATAGCTCACACTTATAATCCCAGCAATATCTGAGGCCGAGGCAGAAAGCTCACTGGAATATCTGGGGTTTCAGACCAGAATGAGAAACATAGTGAGACCCCAATAGGCCTTGTCCAAGAACTAAGTGTGAAACTTCCCCAGCAGTGGTGGTATGGACCTGTACTCTCAGCTGCTGAGAAGCATAAACTCAAGAGGATAAGTTGATGTTAGCAGATTGCATTTCCTTGAGATATGATTAAACCAGTGTATTTTTCTGGAGCAAAGGAAAAAATGCAATATCCAATTTATAAGAGATATACTACAGAGGTATAGGACAAGTCTGGTAGCATACAAATATTTTATACATGTATCTCAAATGGGATTTATTACCACGATTGCCAGCTTAGCTCAATATGGGAAAATCAACTAATGGGGTCCTCAAAATTTTTAAACAGGGGGCCAATTTACTGTCCCTCAGACAGTTGTATGGCTGTACTGTGAGCCCTGGGACAAGTCAGCTGCTAAGCAGGAAGGCAGTGGCGGCAAAAACACCTGGTGGGCAGGATAAATGTCCTAGGTGGGCTGCATTCTACATTAATAGAATCAATAAGAAAAACCACATGGTCACCTCCAGAGACACAGAAAGGGCTTTTGACAGAGGCAACATATCTTGTTGATAAAATCTTTTAAAAATCTTAGATGAGATACTACGGTTCATCCTATAAGGGTACATGTGAATCTCTAAATGTAGAATATAAATCTCTTAACTCAATAAGAAAAAGACAGGAAGGCTATGTTAACCAGTTGGATGAAAGTATTTCAAATTGCATATAGAAAAAGTACACTGTACCCCATGATAGTATTAATGTACACTGCTATGATTTAATTACAAAAAAAATCTTAGATGAGAACAGAAAATTGTCAGGATTCCTAATGGGATTTATAGATGATTGGATACAAGTAATGTGCTACATTATTATGATGTATATTTTTCAACAATCAAAAGAAATGAAGTGCACATTTATGTTAAAATGGGAATGAACCTTAAAATCATTGTGATAAGTGAACAAGGCCACTTACAAAAGATGACACATAGCATGCCTGAACTCAGAAGAAAACATCAAGAAAAGGCCAATTATTTGCTAGAAGTAGAGGGCAGGTGAGTGAGGTTGAATGGGAAAACGAAAGTGAATGCTAGTAGGTATTGATGTTCTTTGTGCAAGGTGTGAAGAAAAAATTCTAAAATTAGATTGTGATGATAGCTGTACAATTCTGTGACTATACTGAGAAACAGAACTGTACACTTTCAAAGAGAAAACTACTTATTTCAATGAAGGTACTTGATGTTTTTCAAAACTTGAGGTGCTCAAAAGGCTCACAGTATAAGAAGTACCCAGATCATGAGAGTATTTGAGAAGCAGTCAACTCTATCTCCCTGCTTGCACACAAGCTATCATGAATCGACATGGATGGAACATTGTTCCATCCTACGAAAGTTGTCATTTTATTTTTCCTTGATACAGAGTCTGACTCCTTCCCCCTGGGTAGTGTGCCCTGAGGTCATCATAGCTAACCACAATCTCAAACACCTAGGTTGAACATAACCTATTTTTTCAGACTCCTGAGCATTTGGGAGTCAGGTGCTCCATCACAGTGCCCCGTTAATTTGGGTCACCTGCTTCTGCCTCCCAGAGTGTTAGGATTACAGGTGTGAGCCACAACTCAAGACCTTGAAGTTAGGATATTTTTAAAACTATTGTTGGTAGCCAATGGTGTTGCTTCATGACCGTCATCTTGGCACATTGGGAGGTCCAATCAGTTGGATTGTCTAAGCTTCTTAATTGTAGACCAGCCTCAGCACTACTGAGATCCCCATATCTGAAGAATAAAAAACGGCCAGATGTTATGCAGGCTCCTGGAGTCCCAGCTGAGGAAATATGTTTGCTTGATGACAACACTTGAAGTTTGCTGTGAACTATGATACCAGGGCACACTACGGAGGACAACAAAACAAGACTCTGTCTCAATATATAAATGGAGAAAACCATTCGTAGTGGAGTTACTCCTCATTTTTACTTTTTTTTTTTCCCCCGTAGAGACAGAGTCTCACTTTATCACCCTCAGTAGATTTCTGTGACATCACACAGATCACAGCAACCTCCACTCCTGGGCTAAGGCCAAGTAGCTGAGGCTACAGGTGCCCGCCACAATGCCCAGCTATCATTTATCTTTTGACCACAGATCTAGTGTTGAAATTTCCCCCCTAGATTAGATGTCAACTAGAGAAATTAATCTTTCATAGGGAAATTATTTTCCTACAACCTCTATTACTCAAGCCTTTGGATTTTACATAACTCTGACCCTTTGATATCTTAGACTCTTGTAGTCACTCTAAACTGCCCACACAGTGAATTCTTGACTCAAATTAAGCTTTTCTTATGCACACTAAAAGTCCAGATTATACTCTCCAGCTCTTCTGTTGTGTTTTTTATTCTGGGCTAATATTCCCTTGCCCCAATCAGTCTGTGACCAGGAACTAGACATCTCTGGACAACCCCTACCCATCAGATCAACTGGCAATATCCTAAGGAGCCAACCCAAATAAACTTGTCCTGACTCATTGTATGGAAAACCTAGCACGAAGGTCAGGAATGTTGGAACTTTCCAGATAGGCTGATATTTCCAATGATCCTTGTAAATAACTGCAGATATGGTGTACACTACTGGACAAATTGCCTAACCATATTTTGAGAGAGGACCTTCACTTGGACACCTACCATCCCAAACAAGCCTATTATAGAGAAAGAAATAAAACATCATGGAAAGTAGAACTGAGAATGGTGTGACATACCTGTTAGGTCTGTCAAATCACTGTCCAAACTTTGGGATTGAGTTCTTGTTCTATAACATCCCTGGGCAGCACAGCACTAGGTATAAATGACACTCTTCCTTTTACTTACAAACCCATGATTGTATACCATGATTTGTGAATAGGAAAGGAAGGGTTGTTGAATTTCCAGGCCAGATATAAAAAAAAATTTGGAGACAGGAATTGACTGTGGAGAAAAGAACCCCACTCTTTTGTAATAGTATGAACCTAAGGACATACCCAGACAGTGACTACACATGCTTAGCAGGAATAAGGTTAAGCTTAAAGATGGTAAACCAGGGTAACACTCATTGTGATGTCATCCACAGTGACTATGTAGTGACTTCATCCTGTAATGTCAGGAGATTCAGGCTTCTGGTCAAAGATACCAAGTGGCCTTTTCTGGTCACTTCAGCTGGTGTCCCTCAAGTGTTTGACCCAGGAAACTTCTTAGCCCTCCATCTACAGACAGAGAAATGATCACTCATTTGTTCCTTATTGATTCTATTAACAGTTGAGATTCCAGGCACTAGACAGACACAACAGTTAATGTTTTGTACAGCAGTGTGACTCAACCTGCATCACAGCTAACAAAACTGCATGGAGTCACTTATGTATGATGGTATTGTTTTTTGTGGTTGTTGTTTTTCCTTGAGACAGATTTTCACTTTTTCAAACTCAGTAAAGTGTCATGGCATCACAGCTCAGAGCAACCTCCAACTACTGGGCTTAGGCCATTGTTTTGCCTCAGCCTCCTGAGTAGCTGGAAACAAAGGCACTTGCCACAACACTTGGATATTATTTGATATAGTTTGGCCAGGGCCAGGTTCAAACTCACCACCTTTGTTATATGGGGTCAGTGCCCTACCCACTGGACAACTGGCACTGTCCATGGAATGCTATTTCAAGGACTTGTTTCACACCTACCTCAAAAGTTCTACTTGAGAGACACTTACAATTTGGTTATACCTTCACAGGTCTTACTCATGTCTACTTTGCTTGAACCATCAAGGTAATTCTGGTCTTTTTAGATGATGAACGAATTTGTTGCTTGGTTTATCATTTTGTCTGTAAATTGGAGTTTGTATAGATATTTTTCATATACGGTTTCCATATATGGCCCGGGTTAGTCATTCGTGGCCTCAGACTAGAACATAGCAACCTCAAACTCCAGGATTCAGGCAATCCTGCCTGAGACTCCCATGTGGCTAGGACTATGGGTTCCTGTCACAGTGATTAGTTAATTTTTCACTTTTTAGTATCGACAGGGTCTGACTCTTGCTCTGTCCATTCTCAGCACCCCTTCAGTCAAGAACTCCACTCATCTCAGCCTGTTAGAGGGTAGGATTACAGGTGTGAGCCAACATGATTACTTATTTTCTCTTTCTTTGTTTCCCTTCCTGCTTCCCTCCCTTTGCCCCTTCCTCACTTTGTCCTTCCTTCCTCCAATTATCTCTCTCTTATTTGCTTGCTCTCTCCATTCTTTTCTTTCTTTCATTCCTTTCTTTCCTCTACCACTCTCCTCTATACCTTAAGGGAAACTTCTCTAGTAACAAACAAGCAAACTACAGGTTATCCCTGACTGTGTAGTCTGAAACTCTACATTGAAATGGGTGAAATGTGGAGTGCGTGAATTATATCTAAATAGAGTTGTTATTTTTTTAATATACAGGTTGTTATCTATGATGAAAATAGAGAAAAACCTTCACTAAACCTAACATGGATGAGCACCATAGCTCACACCTATGATCCCAACAATTTCATAGGCTGAGGTACGAAAATCACTGGAAGCAAAGGGGTTTTAGACCATCCTGAGCAACATAGGAAGACTCCACTTGTCTGAAATATAAGTGCAAAACTTCCCCAGTGGTAGTGGCATGGGCCTGTACTCTCAGCTGCTGAGAATCATAAACTCAGGAGGATCACTTGAGGTTAGCAGCTTCCATTTCCTTGAGCTATGATGGTACCGATATATATTTTTTTCTGGGCAAAGGGGGAAATGCAGTATCCAATTTATAAGATATATAGTGTATAGGTTCTGGAAAACTTCATTGTTGGTTGATTGTTGGTTTGGCCGTGCATGGGTGTGTTTATCGGTATTTTTGAGGTACAGTTTCCATATATGGCCCAGGATTGTCTTTCATGGCCTCAGCCTAGATTATATCAACCTCAAAAACCAGGATTCAGGCAATCCTTCTGCATGAGACCCCCATGTGGCTAGGACTACAGGGGCTTATCACAATGCCTAGATAATTGTTCACTTTTTAGTAGAGATGGGGTCTGACACTTGCTAACTTCATTCTCTGGACCCACTCTTTTAAGAACTCCCCTCACCCAGCCTGCCAGAGGGCTAGGATTATAGGTGTGATCTACCAAATTTGGTAATTTTCTCTTTCTTTGTTTCCCTCTGAGTCTCCTTCCCTTCACCTCTTTTTTCTATTTATCCTTCATTTCTCCATTTCTCTCTCTCTCCTTCCTCTATATCTCTCTGCTATACCTTAAGGGAAACTGTACAAGTTATCGCTGAATATGTAGTCTTGAACTCTATACTTAAAGTGGGTGAATTGTGGATTGTGTGAATTATATCTAAATAGATTTTTTTTTGTAATCTACAGGCTCTTATCTATGAGGAAAATAGTGAACAACCTTCACTAATACGTAAACTTGAATGAGGACCATAGCTCACACTTATATTCCCAGCAATTTTAGAGGCTGAGGCAGATAGATCACTTGATACTAAGGGGTTTCAGACCAGAATGGACAACATAGTGTGACCCTACTTGTCCAAGAAATAACTGTAAAACATCCCTAGCAGTGGTGGCATGAGCCTGTACTCACAGCTCCTGAGAAAGATAAACTCAGGAGGATCACTTTAGGATAGTACCTTGCATTTTCTTTAGCTGTGATCACACCAATGTATTTTTCTGGGGCAAAGGGGGAAACACAGTGTCCAATATATAAGAGATATACTGTATAGGTGCAGGAAATGTACAGAAGCATACAAGATACTGTATAGATGTATCCCAAGTGGGATTTATTACCAGTATTGCCAGTCTAGCTCCATATGGGAAAATCAACTAATACAGCACACTATATTAATAGAATCAATAAGGAAAACCACAGTGTCACCTCAAGAGACTTAGAAAACGCTTTTGACAGGGATTCTGGAAAGATGGCCGACTGGTAGCAACCCTGGTCAGAGGCTCCTGAGCAAAGGAAGAAAAACTGGTTGGAATCAGAATCTATGAGGCCAAAGACGGGGAGCTGAGCCCAGAAAGAAGTTCGGCAAGCTATAAATCCAAGGAAGATCACTTAAGAACATAAAATACAGGTAAAAATTGGGCCCCAGAACTGCTTACTAGAGCCACGCCCCTCCTATGGGTGGCGTGCTACCGCAGAGAAGCCCCCGGCGCCTGGCAGCCACAGAAGTACTTGCTAGCTTAGCACACCCCTGCCAGTGGCGGCAGACAAGTCCCCCACTCCGGGAGGGCCGAGAACTGCTTGCTAGAGCCGTGCATCCCATGGGCAACAGAGAAGCAACCTGCCCCTGGGCTCTGGGCAGGTCCAGAACTGATTGCTAGAGCCGCAAGCTTCCAGCGGGTGGCGGGTCACCAGAGCGGAGTTCCCCTGCTCCGGGCAGCCACAGAAGTACTTGCTAGAGCTTAGCTCAACCCTGCCGGTGGCGGCGGACGAGTCCCCCACTCCGGGAGGGCCGAGAACTGCTTACCAGAACCCCGCACTCCATTGGCGGCAGAGAGGCACCCTGCACCAGGACTCTGGGCAGGTCCAGAACTGGTTGCTAGAGCTGCAAGCTTCCCGCAGGAGGCAGGTCGCCGGAGTGGAGTTCCCCTGCTCCAGGCAGCCATAGAGGTACTTGCTAGAGCTCAGCGCACCCCCGCCAGTGGTGGCAGACGAGTCCGCCACTCCGGGAGGGCCTAGAACTGCCTGCTAGAGTCACACAGCCCACTGGCAACAGAGAAGCAACCTGCCCCAGGGCTCTGGGCAGGTCCAGAACTGGTTGCTAGAGCCGCAAGCCTCCGGCGGGTGGTGGGTCACTGGAGCAGAGTTCCCCTGCTCCAGGCAGCCACAGAAGTACTTGCTGGAGCTTAGCGCACCCCCGCCGGTGGTGGTGGATGAGTCCCCCACTCCGGGAGGGCCTAGAACTGCTTGCTAGAGCCACGCACCCCCCTGGCGGCAGAGAGGCACGTTGCCCCAGGGCTCTGAGTGGGCCCAGAACTGGTTGCTGGAGCCACAGGCTTCTCGTGGTTGGCGGGTTGCCAGAGCAGAGTTCCCCTGCTCGGCAGGCTGAACAAGGTCTAAGCCGGTCATACACACTTCTGTGCAGCTGTTGCTGTGCCACTGCACTCCGGCTGTTGCAGCACCCGAGAACTGTGAGAAGACAACAGACACACTCTGCTTATCTCTCTGGACAACCAGAAGAAGCCATCAACTGAACGGTTCTGATAAGGCCTCCGAACAAGTTAAATTCACCATGGGGCGGAACCAGCGAAAAAACTCTGGCAACTCAAACAACCAGAATAGATCAACTCCTCCAAGGGAAAATAGAGAAGTCACAATGGAAGACCCCATCCACAAGCAAATGGCTGGGATGTCAGAAATCGAGTTCAGAGTGTGGATAGCAAAGAAGATTAACAGAATGGAAGAAAGGAAGGAATTAGAAACTCAAGAAATGATTCAAAAGATTTCTCAAGAAGTTACTCAAAAGGT
>CAUYTI010065711.1:0-35650 GCA_963575145.1 Galago senegalensis
CCCCCCCTTGTTCCAGGCTTGAATGGGAAGCCCAGAAAGCTGTGAGATGGTAAGAGCTGCACTGTACTTCCTTATAAAGGACAGTGCCCTGGGGATGGCGCTCATTCCTCAGGTCCCTGATTTGGGTATACAGAGCAATGAAGAGCCTAAGATTGACCCAGCTCATTTAACTTTTGCCAGTTTTTTCCACCAGTTGCTTGGCCAAGCCCTTGCTCAGATGAAGCAATCTCTAATCCTAGGCCCTCCCATGCTTCCCTGGTGCCCCAGCCTGCCCTCAGTCAGCGTCTTAGGGCCACACCCGAATGACAGGGTCCAGTCCCCACCAGTGGCCCTTGTCTCTGGCCTGCAGATTAAGCCTGGGCTGTGCATGGCGTTTGGCAGCTGGGATGGAGGCATCTCCCTGGACAGCAAGCTGGCCTCTCTGGCCTCAGCCACAGTGCTTGTCCTTGGCCATCCTTAAAACCAAAGTGTGGGGTTGTGTCACTGCTCTTCTGTCTGGGCTGAATGTCGAGGACGCTGAAGCCCGAGCTAAATGGGGCTCACACATGTTGAAGGAGGGCGGCAGGGTCTCATCGCTGTCTCTGAACACTGCAGCTGGGTTGGCATTTCCATATGGAGGACACCAAGATATGTTGGTACTAGTCACGTCTGGGCGTGCAGCACAGCCCCTTTATGTGATGAGAGTTTTTACTTAATGAATGTTGCATATAAATGAAAGTTACTCCTGCAGTAACATGTGAGGGACTTCAGGGGAAGGTCCTGAGAATGCCAGGAAGCCCTGGGGAGGGAGGCGGGAAGAAGTTTATTTGGAAACAGAAAAGAGCCTGAATAGCCAAAGCAATCTTAGGAAAAAGCAAGTCTGGAGGCATCTTTACCAGATTCGAGCTCTACTGTGAGGCTGCAGTAGCCCAAACTGCATGGTACTGACACAAAAACAAACAGAGACCCAGGCCAATGGAACAAGACAGAGAGCCCAGACCTAAACCCATCCATACATGGCCAGCTGCTCTCTGAGGACAGCACTCACTGGGCAGCCCAGGTCTAACCCCGTCCATACACAGCCAGCTGATCTCTGAGGACAGCACTCACTGGGCAGCCCGGTTCTAACCCCGTCCATACACAGCCAGCTGATCTCTGAGGACAGCACTCACTGGGCAGCCCGGTTCTAACCCAGTCCATACATGGCCAGCTGCTCTCTGAGGACAGCACTTACTGGGCAGCCCAGGTCTAACCCTGTCCATACACAGCCAGCTGATCTCTGAGGACAGCACTCACTGGGCAGCCCGGTTCTAACCCTGTCCATACACAGCCAGCTGCTCTCTGAGGACAGCACTCACTGGGCAGCCCGGTTCTAACCCTGTCCATACGCAGCCAGCTGCTCTCTGAGGACAGCACTCACTGGGCAGCCCAGATCTAACCCAGTCCATATATAGCCAGCTGATCTCTGAGGACAGCACTCACTGGGCAGCCCAGGTCTAACCTATCCATACACAGCCAGCTGATCTCTGAGGACAGCACTCATTGGGCAAGTCTGATTCAGTGAACGGTACTGGGAAATTTGGACAACCACTTGCAGAAGAATGAAACAGGATCCGTACCTCTTGCCACTCACAAAAACTAAATCAAGATGCACGATTATTTTAACTTGTACATTTAGTACTGTGTGGCTGAGTATATAGGGCTTCCTGTGCACCAGGAATTCTGCTGGGCCCCGTACTGGGCTGACTGACCTGTCGGTTAGTGTAACTGTCATCCCCATTTTATAGATGAGGAGACTGAGGGGCAGAGGGAGGCTAAGGAGCATAAGCCAAATTACACAGTGGGTGACTGGCAGAACAACGTTCTCATGGTATGGTCTGGAAGGCCACGCTCTTAGTGTTACTGACCCAGACAGGAAATCAGAGATAAGGGGCTCTAAGAATCAGCCAGGCAAGGGGCCTGGAGGGTGTAACCGAGGGCGTGCCTTTGCCATAGGAGATGGAGCAGCTGGAAGCTGTGGGCACAGAGGCTCAGAATGGATTCCCTTGGGCCTGACTCTCTGCCTGTCTGACGTGTTTATTTCCCTTGCTCACGGTGGCACATGAGGTCACAGCTGGTACTTCCCCAGATCCTCAGGGTCCCTCCCTGTCCCTCCCTGGAGGCAGGTAGAGGCCCTGTCAGAGCCCCCAGGTTGTCTCCCTGAGCTTGCAGGCCACTGTGAGGCAGTAGTGAAGCCTCCTCCTGCCTTGTGTGGTCACACGCCCAGTCTCAGACATGGCCGTCTGCGGGCAGACTGGACCGCAGTAGGGGTCAAGTGTCCAACGCAGAGACACTTCGCCTGCACCCAGAGAAGCCCTCTGTGGTCCACACCCACCTTAAGTATAAGTTTGTTGTCATTCTATTTCTAGAAATTTGCACATTTGAAAGGACTTGAAATACCCTGGGAGGTCCCCAGAGGAAGCTTTGGAATCTAGAATAAGAAGTCACCAGAGATACTTTCGATGCAATGACATGGCCACCCCAGGATTCCTTTGGCTGGCATCAGCCTCTCCCTCAGAAGGGTAGGCCCTGAGCTCTGCTGCCACTCGGGCTGAGGGCCAGCCCTGTGGGGCCACCTCCAAACACCAACCAAGTGGAGTTTGTTTTCATTAAAATGAAGTAATTAAAAATAACAGGAAGCCCTTTCTATTTATAGGTGTTTTTAATGGGTTTTTTAGAAATATAACCTGAATTCCACTCCAGTGACTTGGCTTTGGTTCTTCTGGGCTCTGCGTGCATTTTATTTTTTGTGGTGGGGAACGATTGCCAAGTCATTCAGCTGTAATAACAGAGAAGGCAACAGACAGATTTTGCAACACATCGGCCTCCTTATTTCAGGGAGAATGGCTGCAAGGAATAATGGGAAGGTTCATTTTAGTTATGGTTTGAATTCTCTCCTGACTTCTGTTCATGGATTTTCCACTATGTGCTTTAAGACACTTCCCAGGCATTCAGGATTTTGTTGTTGCTTACACACTAATCCTTGCAAAAAATGTGAGGGAATTTTCATCTCATTTACTTTGTACGGAGGGAAACTGAGTCTTGATGAGCCAGGACAGGAACTACGTTGATGGGTGGAATCAGGTTCCGTCCACCACATGAAGCTACAGGTGCATCAGTGGCTGATTAAGGTAGGAGCACGTGTTTCTCGGCAGCATTTACTTCTGTGTTCCCCTTGTAGCCTAGAATCTTCTGGATTTTAGAGGATTCTTGGATATTTTATTTCCCCGTAAGACCAAGGGTCATTTGGGTTTGACTTGGGTGGTGCCCCTGATCATAGCGCAGACCTTTCCTTTCCTAGTGCAGCTCTGGGGCATCAGAGCTCGATCAAGGACAGTGCGCATCCTTACGGGGTGCAATAGAGAATGTGAGGCAAGTGGGGTGCCACCCTGGACCTGCAATTGGATGGGAAGGAGAGCTCAGGTGGGCTGTCGGAGCAATCTTCTGGACCTGGGCACTGTTTTACTGTAGGGAGGGACAATGAGACCCACAGGCAAAGTGGAACAGAGACAGGAAGATTGGGAGGGGGTCCTGGAGACACTGCTGTAGCCTCTGGCCTTGGCTCGCTGGACATCCACCCTGGACTTCCCTCTCTAAAGAGCTGAGATGGCCCCTTTGTGTCACGTGCCAGGAGCCTTGGCATCTATGGCAACTTTCCTTGGAAGGTATTGTGTCGTCCTCGCTGCTGTCAGTTGCTGTAGAGCTGGGAGGGCAGGATCAGACCAAGTCTATTCAAAGTAACAGGTAGCTTTGAACAATGAGAGGGGAAGATTGACTTTTGCTTTTTTTACCAGTTGGCTGTTCCTTCATTTCAATGAGTCAGGTTGCCCGCCTGTGTCACTCAATTCCCTTTATTATATTTGGAGGTGGCGTTTATTCAGCACCTCGGCCAGTGCACCGTTTGCACCTGCCAGGAATTGAGTGATGGTGATATGTGCATTTGGTTGCCTCTGAGTCTTCGTAAGCGAGGACCTGGTGCAAGTCACTTAAAACATCTTATTTCCATTTAGATTCGATTTCCCAAATCTGTGAAACATATTATTTTGAAAATAGCCTTGAGAAGCTGTCTGTCTCTGCTTGGACTGTTTCAAGATCTCTCTCTCCCTCCCTCTTCCCCTCCCTCTCTCTCTCCCCCCTCCATGAAGGTGCTGTCACCTCACTGTGCACTGAGGATGCTGCAGGGTGTGCACTTGTGGTCCCTGAACTTCTTACCTGCACTTACCTAGTAACTCGTCCCAAGGCTGTTCTGGTGCTAGAAACATTCTGAGGGATGTTGCAGTATCTTGTTTACACATTGCCCAAGCTCCCAGAGGCACTGCTTCCTTGGAGCGTCCACATCTGGAGCTAACGTTTACTTGTGACAGTGCACTGTGTCACTGTATCTAAAATTCAGTTTCCTGGCATTCTGTCATAGGACCATGATGATGCAGGAGCTCTCAGGCCAGGCCTCCGAAGCTTTTGGCCATGAACAATTTTGTGAATGATGTGTTGTAAAGAAGAGTCTGTGTAAGATGTCACGTAGAGGATACTTAAAAAAATGCATGGAGTTATCATTTCTAAAAGTGATACTGTTGGACCCAGTTTTATTGAAAAAATTTAAAGCACCTGTATCAGGCTTCCTTAAATTTCTAAGAACGTTGTGTAGCTACATCTGCTAGTAATTAGAAAGCGACTGGGCTGTGACTACTTTATGATGTCTGTGACCCCTTGGCCATCTCGAACTGACCCTGTTTCTTGTCTTTAAAGTAAAGACAACCGTGGCATCACTGCCATGTTTCACGGCTCTTTGCTCCAACTGCCCACTGGGGAAGCTTCTAGAGACACAAAACATGATCTGAAGAAGCTCTCAGTGTTTCCCAGGGGTGGCATTGTAGGGAAAAAGGATGTGAGGGAAGATGACCCTGGGAGGGGGTGAGTGTGTGCACTGGTGACCCTGGGAGGGGTGAGCATGTACACTGGTGACCCTGGGAGGGGTGAACGTGTGTACTGATGACCCTGGGAGGGGGCAAGCGTGTGCACTGGTGACCCTGGGAGGGGTGAGTGTGTGCACTGATGAGCCTGGGAGGGGTGAGCGTGTGCACTGATGACCCTGGGAGGGGTGAGTGTGTGCACTGATGACCCTGGGAGGGGTGAGCGTGTGCACTGATGACCCTGGGAGGGATAAGCCTGTACACTGATGATCCTGGGAGGGGCGAGCATGTACACTGATGACCCTGGGTGGGGGCGAGCAGGTGCACTGGTGTTTAGAGGAAGTCAGTGACAGCGTGGCTCATGGCAGGGTGTGGTCAGCATGTCCCTGCCCCCAGGGCGGTGGGGTGTGGCTGTGAGCACTTGGGGATGGGCCAGAGACTGAGGCCCTTTGCAGCTGTCAGGCAGAGTGACTGAGGAGCAGGCCTGCAGCTGGCTGGAGGCAGGGTGGCTGGAGATTGTTTGCAAGTGTCCAAGGGGCCCTGGACCCTGCCCAGAGATGCTCCCTCATTGCCACCCCCTAACTCTGCAGCTGCTGTTGGAGGCTGGTGGGGGGAGCTGCGTGAGCACAAGCTGGGACCCAAAGTCTGAGTGTGAAAAGAAAACTGCACCTTCATGGTTGTGGCTGGGGTGCCATGGACATGGGAGACATGTGGTCCCAGAGAGAGCAGGATGGAGAGCACATGTGCATGTACGTGTGTGTGCATGTGTGTGCTAACAAGTGTATGCCTTTGAACCTGGGTATGAGCACATGTGTATGAATACAAGCATTTACCATAAAGTGTAAATTTACATGCATGTGCATGTATAGGAAAGTGTGCACGTGTGTGTGCTATGGACAAGACTTCAGAGTCCTGTAGACCATTAGAGGAGCAATAACTTTTATTATGAGGAAAACAGAACCACTGGAAGTTTCTGAGCAGAGAAGCAGCAGAATGATCCCCATATTTTAATGGCATCTCTGTGGCTGCAGACTTGGCTGTGGGAGGAGGGCTGAGGGGGAGGGTCCAGAGGAAGAAGGGGACAACAGCGTCTGGGCCCAGGGTGAGAGCAGGGGAGGGCTGAGGAGTGGGTGGGCTCTGGAGGTGTTTTAAAGATAAAGCCAACTGGATTTTCTGAGGCTAAGAGTGGAGACAGTGATTGGCTTGGAAGTTTCTGAGAGGTTGTTTATCTATTTTCTAAAAGGACAGGAAAATGGAGTTTCCAGAAACTCTGCAGACTCAGATAAGAAAGTGGCAATGAGCTTATTTTTAGGAATCACTCAGCCTGTCTGTACCTGCTTCAAAGTGCCTTCCGTCCTCTGGAAGAAGGCAGAGCCCCCAGACAGCTGCCCAGTGAGTGAGGCTCCCTGTGACATTGGTCTGTCTCATCTGCTCACTCTTGAGCTTGGCCACATGACCTGGAGGGTCCCAGGGGTCACTGATACTTGATTTTGGTCCACAGTGTTTCAAGGCAGGTTTCTTACTGGTGGGATGAACTGTTCCCTGGACAAGAGATTATGCCTCTTCCTCCATTCTTGAAAAATAAATTTAAATCCTTGAACTCTCCAAAGATAGTTCTGACCTTCCACAAAACATGCTAGGACTATGTTGTGGCTGCAGGGGTGATATCTACAGAGGCATCTGTCCTCTTTCCAAATCCTTGAGGTGAGGCAGTGAGGGGATGCAGGGTGCTGCCCTGGAGCGGGTTGGTGGGGGGGCAGGCTCTCTGGGCTGTGAAACCCCAGAGCTACATGTGTATTTTGACTGCAGTGGGCACTCTGAGCAGGCAGAGCAGCTGAGAGAGGAACGTGTGCCCCTGTAGCAGTGGGCACACACAGGGCCCTTCCGTGCATGTGTCTGAGCTGCGTTCTCTGCATACCTGGTCTTCCCTAACTCCTCCTGCACACCTGCTAACTCCTCCCAGCTCTGTCCTTATTACGTGCATGTCCAGAGCTCTGATGTTGCTCCCAGGCCAGGTTTGCAGAGGTTGTCTAGTGTCAGAGAAAACACAGTTCCTTTTCAGGACACTGTGTGGGGGCAAGAAGGATCCCCAGATGAGCCCTTCACCCTCTGGTCAGAATTGCAGAATGTTCTCAGGATGTAAGACTTGCTCTTATCCAAATGTAGATGCAAATTGCTTTTCTAGGCCAAATGCCAACAACTTTTTAGCATCTTCAGTTTTGCATTATTTGAGCTTCTCTTCCCAAGCATTAGCAGAGATAATTGAAAATTTGCAGCACTTAAATTTATGTTTTCTAAAAAATGAGCAGGAAGCTTGTTGATATCTCCAGACTGCTGTAGGCCATTTATTCCTGTCCAGAGGAGTCCACCAAGCCACTTAGCTCCAAGTGTGGTGTCTGTAACTGTCTGCCTTCCCTGGCCTCCTGAAAGATCCAAGTGACTCAAGCCAACCTCTGCTCTGGACATGCCTGGCTGTGGTTTGGGTCCCTGCTATGATCATGAGAAGCGTCCTTTGCGTGAGGGCCTCTGGGACTCGGGGGTGACTAATGGCATTAGCTCAGCTCCACAAATTGTGGTGGTTGCCAGTGGCAGAGCCCAGAAGGTGAAATACATTCATGCCATGAGGGGCCCCCTCATAAATGTGATGAGTCTTTCTGATTGTGGCACATTCTGGCTTGGGCAAGAGTCAGGCCAGCTGTGAGGATGGATTTATGGAGGGTCACTTTGTCTCTGCTGCCCAATGAGGCTTCTTCATGCATTAAGACTCTAAATCATTGAACACAAGAACTACTATTAATTAGAGCTGATAAAAGCATTTAAGAAACCTTTAATCCCCTTGTTCTGGGAGCTGGAGGTTTCCACAGCCTGTCATTTGTGCCCTGGAACTACTAGTCTTGATGGGCTTAGCATGGCTGCTGTTGGTAATTATCAAAGGCACAGCTTGCTGGGGCCTCCTACGAGCTGTGCTCCAGCCCTGAAAGGCTTTCTGGAGTGTTGTTTTATGACTTTCTCTGGTTGCTTTTGGCTTAAAATGAACACAAATACTCCTGCAAATTACTCTCCAGGAAGACTTTTCTGAAAATTCGTCTCTAAGCATTCCTTTCTTTTAGGTATAAGGAGTCAGAATCAGTGGTAAAGTAGGTGTACAACAAACCTTAGCTCCTTTCACTGGTAAATGTGTCCTCTACTTATTTATTTTATTCCCCTTGTTTTCCAATAATTGCTTTTTTTGTATTATACCATAGTATCAGCTTTGGATAAATATTTTTCAGTATCTAATGATCTGTTTGGCCTACCTGGTCTTTGAAGTAATTTTTTTTTTCATAAAGAAGATTAAATAAACTTGTTCAGGAATCTAAGCTATGTTTCTGGGGGAATTTATAGTTAAAGTGGGTCTTCCACTCTGAATTGATGTCTTAGTCCATTTTGTGTTGTTATAAAGGAGTACCTAAGGCTGGGTAATTCATATTAAAAATGGTTTTATTGGGCTCACAATTGATGGCTGAAAAGTTCAAAATTAAGCATCTGGTGACAGGCCCCAAATGCCTCCCCTCAGGGTCGAATATGAAGGGAAAAGGTTAGCTTGTGTGGAGATCACAGGGCAAAAGAGGGAGCAGGAGAAAGGGGACGTCCCAGGCTCTTTTTAACAACCAGCTCTTAGAGGACTAATAGAGTGAGACTCACTCATGGCCCTGCCCTCATGACCCAGATGCCTTCCATCAGGCCCATCTCCAACACTGGGGGTCGAATTTCAGTATGAACTTTGAAGGGGACAAATATCCAAACCATAGAAAGAGAGCCTTTGTATGGGCTTCATCTGGTGGCTGTTCTCAAAGATAGGAAGAGTCAAAGGTGTGGTCAGTGGCAGAGGAATTTATACCTGGCAATGCCCGCTGGGACTCAGCAAAGGCAGTGAGGAAGGGGCACTGCATGTTAGTAAGCGTCCCTGAAGGAGAGGTCTTCCTCGGCCCTGGCTGTGACCTTGGTCTCTTGAGCCCTGACGTGGTAACACTTTTGTCTGCCCAGCTCCTAAGGAGGTACCTTCCAGGGTGACTGGACTGAGATTATGGGTGCCCCTGAGTTCAGGCTGCCCCAACCCCTGGCCATGGCTGCAGCATCTCACTTCCTGGGACTTCAGCCAGGAACATTGTTCCTCACTCTCTTTCCATTTATTTTTAGCCTTGATACCGGCATCCTTAGAACAGGGCAGCCATCTTCCCTCAGAGCAGGCAAACAGAGAGGCGGAGAGGGTGACTTGGCGGGAAGGGGAGAGCGAGAGGCACTACCGTGTGTGACTTTACACTGGAGTCGCATAGCATCACTACTCTATACTCCGTGTAACACATGGCCACTAACTTATCACCTTAAGGCAGTGGTTCTCAATCTGTGGGTCGTGACCCACAGAAACTCTTAAAGGACCACGCATTAGGAAGGTTGAGAACCACTGCCTTAAGGGATTTATTTACTATATCAGAGTTTCTTTGGGTTAGGAGTCTGGGGAAATCTTAACTGGGACCTCTGCTTCAGGGTCTCTGTTGAGGCTGAAGTCAATGTAACTGCCAGTGCTGAGGTGGGGCTTGATGAGGCAGAATCTTCTCCCCCATCTGTGTGGCTGTCATCAAGACACAGCTGCAGCTCTGTGCAGCTGCTGGGCTGTGGGCCTTCACTACTTGCTGGCTGTCTCCAGAGGCTGCCCTCAGTTCCTTGCCATCTGGGCCACCCACCATGAGCACTTAGCAAGGCCAGCCAGGGAGTGAGTCAGTAGAGGCAGACAGGGAGATGGGCAGGACAAGTTTGTTCAACTGGATCACAGAAGTGAGCTCCCCTGCGTCTGGCATGTGCTGTCTGGGAGAAGCAAGTTCAATGTCCTGCCCACACTCCAGGGGAGGTGCTATCCATGGGTGTAGATACCCAGAGGTGGGGGTCATTCCACCCACACTCTAGGGGAGGGCACTATCCATGGACATAAATACCCAGAGGCAGGGGGGGTCATTGGGGTCACCTTTGCCTCTTTCTGCCACAATCACTTATGTTTTGCCATGTTCAATTTTTATAAAGGGAGCCACTAAGTCTGGACATTCAGGATAAAGAAAATAAGCTCCTGTATTTTGAACGGAGAGGCATTAAATAATTGGGGGGGGGGTGATTCCTTCCACACTGTGCTTTTCTGATGGGGGCCGTGTATGTGCTTGGTTCTTTTCCCTTCTTCAAGGCTGTAGGTCTGGTGTGAATCCTGTACACAGCCCCTGTCCAGCATCCATGAGATAAAAGAACAATGTATACAAGGTAGAGAAATAAAAAGATAGAAAACGCCTGGGCCACTGCTGTCATGGAGGGGTGCCTACCCCAAAGCAGCAACTGGCAACCTTTGGAATTCTAATTGTTAGCAAAAAGAAACCTCTCAGTTTTTAAATACTCAAGAGTTGCAAAGTTAGCATAGAAAGTTCCTGTGTGTCATTTCTCCATCTTCTCTGCATGATCCTATCTAGCCATACTGCACTGTCAAGACTAGAGAAATCACATTAGCTCAATCCTATTAGCACAGCTGCAGACCTCATTCAGATTTCACCATAAACCTGTATTTTTTTAGATCATACTATTGACTGAATTTTTTTTCTTACTTGCAGCCTAAAGCTTTCATCACAGAAACGTTATGCAACTGTAAATATATGTGGATCAACTGATACAACATTTTTGATTTTCTAATTGGACTTCCAGTAGACAGACACTCGGAATGTTAATTTTAAAAAATATTTAATAGGAGTTCCCTTCCACCACTAGAGCTTAGAAATGGACTTTTTTTGAGAAACTGTACATCATGATGGTGACCACAGAGGAGGATAATTTATTTTAGAAACCTCTGTCATAGGTTACGGTTCACCCTCATTCTCATCTCTCTTTTTTTTTTAATGTAAGTGATTATTTCCAAATAATCATGGCTGAGTTTCTGCCCCGGGCAGGCTTGAGGCTCACTGTATTCTGTGCCCATTCAGAGTGTGATCTTGCTAAACTCATCTCTCTATTCTCTGTATCCAGTAAGGAATGGTATACTGTAGGTGCTCAGTAAGTGTGTGTTATGTGAGCAAGTGATGTGGATGAGTGAGTGGGTGAGAAAGGAGGTGCCACGGTGACGTCCCCTCAGTGGAACCCACTGTTAGGTTTCGGGGTTTCCTTTGCGGTGATGCAGTCACTGTCTTACTTCCTGTGGGAGAGATAACGGCTGCACTAGGGCAGAGTCAGCCAGTTATGCCTTGTGGGTGCAGCTGGCCTTGGACATGGGCCGCCTTGAGGATGCTTCCTACCTTGACCCACCCCCCCATCTGATGGTGGCAGGTCTTGCCCTGTCAGACCCCTGTGACAGCGTCTTTCAGGACGGGCTCTTTTGCCAGTCCTTTCGAGCAGCAGTCAGTGACTAGAAGCTTCTTTTCCCCCCACTTGACCCTCCCGTGTTGTGTTGAGATGAGGCTGTCTCTGTGCAGAAAGGTCATGTGTCTGGACCAGGGCCAGAGGGTGGACCCTACTAAGGGCAGCACAAGAGGCCCAAGCAGGCAGAGGAAGCAGCTGGTGTGGAGGGGGCTCAGGGAGAGACAGATGGGGGATGACTGTGGAGTCTGCTCCACCTCGCGAGACTTCTCCTCATGGCCATCTACTTCTGGCACTGAGTGCTGTACCAGTTAGGGATCAGATTCAACAGCTGAACAAGGGTTACTTCTACTTCACGTGTAAGTCCAGGCCAGCTCTGGTTCTTCATTACATCAGGGAGCCTCACAGAGCAACTGTCCTCACAGGCAGCTGTGTTCACACCCATGTTCCTGGTGGTAGGAGGGTGCAGGAGGTTGAAGAAGGCACAGAGCATGCAGCCAGCTCTCCACGGGATGCTCCTGGAAGCTTCTCTCACACTCACTCACATCCCACTGTCCAGCACTAGGCACGTGAGTGCACCTGTCTGCAAGGGGAGCTGGAGCTTGTGGTTTCCAGAGAGACATCACCTGCTTCTATTTTTACAAGAAGCAGGAGGAAACAAATATTAAGGAGGGCTGCTGGGAGCCTCTGCCCGAAGGGTAATTTTGCAGTATCATTTCCACACCTGACAGCATATTTGCCACAACTGTCAGCCAGGGTGGTTTAAATTCAGCAGCTAAAACTATCAATGATCTAAGATTTTGTCCTTCTTGGAAACTAAAATGTTAGACTGTCATAGTTTCCTGGAGTCTGGTAGAAAACAAGAAGTGCCTGGCCGAAAACGCAGGAGCTTGTGCTCGCGGTACTGGACAGCAGTGGGCAGAGACCAGCATCTGATCCCCACACAGTGGTACAAGGAGGGCCAGGGGACACTTGTACCCTGGATGTTGGGACAGTGGGCAGGAGGATACCTGTCCTTTGCAGCAGGGGGAGATCTTACATCAGTCCTTCCAAGATGCTCATTGTCCTTGAAAAGACGGCCCAGGACCGGTAAGCTGTGCCTTGCAGAACACCAGTGGCCCTAGGGGCCCTAATCCATAATTATGTTGCTACAGTAACATCGTTCTTAGTGTCTCCAAGTCCCCTGTAGATCTGTCAGCAGATCATATATCACGTGACATTCAAGTGGCTGAAATATTGTGAGACAGGAAGGGTGAAAACGTCCTCTTCCCCTGAAGTCTCTTAATTCCTTCTGTTTCTTGCCCTTCTCTCCTGTTCTAGTGCAGATGGTGGCGGCCCGGCCTCGAAACTCACTCCCTGGGGCAGAGAGGACTCACCCAGCTAATGGAAGGAAGCCGGACACTCATCTGATGTTGCAAAACATGCATTTATGATCCTCTTTGGACAACTGTTGATTTGGGGGCTTTGCTGAGGGATGACACTTCTCATTACTTTTTGCACTATCAATACTGTCTACTTACATTCTGTTAAACTCATTTAAAAATTCAAATGTTAGCCTGCCCAGTGAAGGCCTGGTAAAGGCCTCTTTCTCATTGTATTGGGGCTTGCTGCTAATTTTCTTCCAGGAAGTCTGGATTACCAGCACTTCCTCTTCTCGTGGGCAGGGTCCTTCCCTCAGTGACCTTGGTGTCTCCACATGCAAAGCCCCTCTGATGTACAGGCTTCCTTTCCTGGTCACTGGGCTTGGGACCCAGTGGCTGCAGCCCAGGCCTTCACAGTGGACTGGCTCTGGGGACACCTATGATGGCTTGTGGGGGCCACTCCGGGAAGAAGTTCCCCTTTGCATTCTCCTTCTGTTCACAGAGAGGTGGCCCCCAGCGTCAAGACAGCAGCCGTCTAAAATTAGATGCTGCTGCTCTCATTTGTGAGTTAAAAATAGCTCTTTTGCCATTACCCAGGGGCCGTTTCCAGCAAATGTTTATGACGGAGAAGACATCCTCTAATCTGCTGCCTATTCAAGGAGAACAGGACTTATTTGCTGTTTTGTGGAGTTGGAGGACAGGGGTGTTAGTGGCAGTCCGCTCTCAATTTCTTCATTCGTGCAGGTCATTTTGTTATAGGATAACAGCCAGTAAGGAAAGATTGTTTTGAACAAAGAGATTAAACTGGGCTCGGCCAGGAGATGGCACATGGTGCCGGGAAAATTGGATGAGAAGGAGATCACCAGAACGTCCATCTGGACCAGCACTTCTCAACCTGTGGGTCATGACCCACAGGAACTTTATTAAAGGGCCGCAGCATTAGGAAGGTTGAGAACCACTGCTCTAGATGGCCAGAGCCCAGAGCAGCTGCAGCACCTTGACAGCTGAGCTGTCCTCCTGCGTCCCTGGGTTGTCCTCAGAGCTCGTCCCCAGCCTCTGATGCCAGAGCCAGGAGGGGCTTTCACCTTTGCCTTCTGGTGCAGGGGTTCCTGAGTCCCTGCTCTGCCTCAGAACCGCCTGCTATGTGTGAAACCCCAGGGCCACCCTCTCCTGTCCCCTGTGCCATCTGCTGCCTTTTCTCTGCTTACCCTTGCTGTCTCTTGCTTCTCACAACCTGAGTGGTGGTGGAGAGGCCCAGGGCCACCATGCCAGGTGGGAGGTGCTGGGGGCTGGTCGCTGTGGTGTGACCTGAGTGCTGGTGGTTCTTTCTGTCTTTGGTAATAGTGGCTCAGGACCATTGGAGGGGCAGCACTTCCTCTTCTTCTGGAATTTTAAAGTTCAAGCTGGACACCAATATCCAGCCTGTCCTGAGACTGGGTATAAGACACTGAAAGGTGGACGGGACATGGCGCAAGGCTTTGGCAAGATACCGTGAAAGGTGGCGAGTCAACTGCAAGCCCCGCCCTCGGTCCCACTCAGTGGGTGGTTTTGTTCTCCCGAGTTACCATGGGTAGAGTTGCGTGTGGAAGAGGGTGTTTAAAATCATGGTCAGCCTTAGACAAAGTGACCTGAACAGAAACATGATTTGCATACTTCACGCCATCTTCCAGGGACCTGGGGCATCACTCTCCCCTGAGAGCCCTTCTGCTGATTCTGTCCCCACCCCACTGGCTGCAAGGCAGAGAAGAGCGTGGTGTCCTGCGGACAAGCTGAATTTATGTTTTCTTGTCTTCCCAAGACTTGCTCAGCCTGTGGAGGTGGGGAAGGCAGGAGTTGGGTCACACAGGACACAGCGGATCACGTTGGGATGGAGAGAGAGGGGACTCCATGTAGATTGAGCCCCTGGAGTCTGACCAGTATGGTCACTCAGGGCTCCTGCTTAGAGGGCCACATGCTGGATTAGTCTCCTCTGTCTCGAAACTCTTAATAGTTACCGAATGAGGCTCCAATTTTCATTTTGCACCAGGACCAAAAAATGGTGCAATGTGGCTGGCCCTGGCTACAAGAATAATGGGGAAGAAGGCAGAGCGCGGGGGGGTGGGGGGGAGGGACAGGAGCAGAGCTGAGAGACACAGAAATTCCAGACAGAGAGGGAAAGGAAGGAAGAGAGGGAGAGGCGGGGCTGGTGTTTTTGTCTCATAAAGAGAAAATGAGTGGCCACCAAGTCAAAGGAGGGACCTTGCTGTGAGAGATGCACTGGGTTCAGGCAAATCCCAGAACTGGGGGTGCATGGTGGCTTCTGAGTTAGCTCGTTTGGAATTAAATAAACATGAGCTTGTTTGCATGGCCATCTCTATGTGCAGTAGAAGCCCATTAGGAAATGATTTTCTTTAAATATATTGGCATCTTGTTTGTGTGTGCATGTGTGGAGAGATCTGGTTACTGAGTGATAGACTGACGGAGGGAATCGTTCTCTACTATGCGGAATTCAGGAGCTTTCCGTTTCTCAGGCCTTCCTGCAAAGGAGTTTCAACTCCATTTCCCTTTGTTCTCCAAAGGGAGTTTTATAGTTCTCTGATTTGCGCTAAGGTCGAGAGAAGGTTTGCAAGCGGCCTCTGAACATAAATTACAGGACCCCTTAGACATAATCCTGAGGTTGGAAGAGCAGCGTGGAATACATTAGTGAAGGCAGAGATTAACACGACTTTAAGTGCTAATTTATTTCTCCACGCGCAGTCTGAAGTCTCTCTCACTGCTCATTAGGCCCGAGGCGGGGTCTCTTCCATATTCATCAGGAGCCGCTGTGGCTGGCTAAGCAATCCTCAGTGGAGTGACTCACTGCTGCCAGGGCTGTTCAGCAGACAAAATAAGTTGGGCACAGGTGAGTGATCCTTACCTCTCAGGCAGACAGATGCAATTACCAGGGGAACCACGCACAGAGCACGGAGCACAGAGTAGTGCTGGGCTCTCCTTGGAGTGTTTCCAGGTGACTGGTGAGGGTGTGCAGATCTCGTAAGGTTCACAGAGTTAGTAAGATGACTAACTCTGGGGGGTGTGCTTCTGACAGAGGCGGCAAGCACCAGGTGACAGTCAGCTGGGGTGCCCCGTGGGTCGGTCAGGGACTCCCTCTCCTGAGGACTTGGGATTCTGAGAGTGGTGTGTGCTGACATCTGCTCATCTCTAGAGTTTCCTGACTGTAATCCCAGGAAGTGAGATGTGCTGCTCATCACCCTAACTTCCCTGCCACTAGCAGCCCTGACCTGAGGGTCCAAGGTGCTGAGCACTGGAGATTCAGAGCAGAAGAAAACTGCATTAAATTCACGAAACCAGTGATCCAGTTGGAAAGAGAACTACATGCAAAGTGTTAAGGCGAAATATCGAAGCACTCCAGAAGAAGGCGGTGCAGCTGGGAGGCCCACCTGTGACCTGGAGTTAACTTGGAACAGGCACGTGGGAGGGGCACGGTCTGGAGGGGTCTCAAAGCAAGCACAGACCTCACTTCATTCATTCATTTATTCATCAAAGGACAGCCAACAATGACTCTGCTGGGGCGCCAGGTGCACAGCAGGGAGGGACAAAGATAAGGATCAAATCTCATAGGTCTTACTGGTGGGAGACAGACCACAGACATATGAAGAATAGGTAACAGAAAAATTTCAGATGACAATAAAAAAAAATAGACCCACACATTGGGACAAGTGTCAGACTGCGTCATCCAAAAAGACATCTCTGCAAAGCAGCATTTGCAGGGAGGCCTGGGTACTGGGCAGGGCCAGCGGTGGGACAGCTCTCCTGGTGGCACAGGTGTCTGGAGGAAATGCACATGGCATGTTTAGGGGGTCGTTTGCTGTGTGCCCAGCACTAGTTCACAGTCACCCTTGGTGGGAGCAGAAACAGGTCATAGATTAGGAAACCAAGGCTGAGAGAGTGCCCACCGCTACACCCACATCGTGGCTGGACAGTGGGCTGCATCTCCAACATCTGTCTCCCTGATTCTGGGGCTGATTTGTGATCTGCTTTTCAACATGGTCCTCAAAACAACCCCACCAAGCAGGAGCTGGTGCTGGGGGTGGGGAGCTCCATGCCCTGGCTGAGCTCCATGTGCCCACAGCTAAGGGGAGAGGGGAGAAAGGTGGGCTGGAGGACAGGCAGACAAGAGGATAGATGGACAGGAGGACAGGTGGACAGGAGGACCAGAGGACAGTGTGGACAGGAGGGTAGGTGGACAGGAGGACAGTTGGATAGGAGGATAGACAGAAAGGAGGGCAGGTAGACAGGTGGACAGGAAGGCAGGTTAATAGGAGGATGGGAGGGCAGGTGGACAGATGGACAGGAGGGTAGGCAGACAGGAGGATGGGAGGACAGGAGGGCAGGAGGTCAGTTGGATAGGTGGACAGAGGCAGGACAGGTGGACAGGTGAATAGGCAGGCAGCTGCTGTTCCGCTGCAAACCAGCCTACCTGTGCTGTGTGGTTGCAGAAGCCCCTGTGAGCTGATACCCACAGGGACAGGACAGCAGGAGAGAGGGTTCAATCTGGGCTGGACAATGCCAAGAGCGACAAGCAAACACATGTCTATCTGTCCTCTGCCGTTTGGCGGATATACCGGTTTTAGGAAACTAAAGTGATAAATAAAGGTTTAAATTTTACTTATGGTGAAAGTACTGGGAAGGTTATATTCTGGTAAGAATCCCATTTATTTGGGATTTCCTCATGAAGAGCACAAATAGAATTCAGGTTTTTTTAATGTTCTGCAATATTTTAATGATTCTGTGCACTTGTCACCTGAGTTCAGGTGTGGAATTTTCATTTGTAGTGTCGTGTTAATACTCAAAAACTTCCAGATTTTGGAGGATTTCAAATTTCAGATTTGGGGGTTAGGAATGCTCAACCTGCATTATCATATCTCTACAGATACAGTAATAAAATGTCTTTAAAAATAATTGTATTTTTGGTTATTTTAGAGTTAAGAAATGTATATTCTATAATTGTTATTTATCAGGAACAGAAATGCCCGAGCTATAATTCAGTTTTTATAATTGTACACACTTTAGAAATTAACATTCGGGAGCTATCGAACAGATCTCAGAATATTTGGTAAAAACATTTCAAAGCTTTGTTTGAAATAGTCCATGAGACCTATCTTTGCATATATTTTAATAAATTACTTTTTTTGAGAAAGGCAATATTCTAAATGTTGACGCCGTGTCATATGTCCATTTGGGATTATAAATAATTCCTTCTCTGGGTCGCACATCTTTTATGCCTGTACCTTTTGCCCCACCCTTGATGCCCCAGCCTGCAGGGATCCCATGAAGCTCCACCTGTGAGTGCCCTGCACTGAGGCGCCCCTTCCCTCTGTGTTCTTCCCCTGGCCCTTGGTAAAGGCAAGGTTAGAAAGAAGCCAGAGGTCCCTATAGGAGGGGCTGTCTGTGACCTGGGTCTGCACTAGGGCTGGCAAAGCCACCCAGACAGTACTGTCTATTCTGCTCCAAGAAGTGTCCACGGTGCAGTTGTTATTTCAGAAGCGTAATTTGTTTTAACCTTGTGTACTCTTTCTTTGGAGCTGAGGCCTGTTTGGAAGCCAAATACAGGGTGTCCCAAAGGTTGCCCCTAAAGTTGCCATCCACAGGGAAAATGGGAAATTGTAGCTAAATGTACCTTTAGTGACAAAACAGCCCACTAGAAATGTGCTCCATGTGTTGGCCACCTCTTTGTCAGCAGCCTGGAGTGTATGTGTGGCCCTAAGTGCAATGAGAGCGTCCTCATAAGAAGGGGGAAGGCACAGATGCAAACATCTTCTTACCACAGTTCCGGAGGCCAGGAAGTCCAAAGTCAAGGTGCTGGGAGCTCTGGCATCTGGGGAGGGCCCACCGACTGCTTTGCAGATGGCACCTCCTCATGTAACTTCACGTGACAGAGAACAGAGAGGGAAAGCTCTCTCTTGTCTCTTCATAAGGGCGCTAATCCCATTTGTGATCTAATCACCTTCCAAACGCCCCACCTCCTCATACCATCTCCTTCAGGGTTGGGCTTCAACATATGAATTTTTTTTTTTTTTTTTTGCAATGAGAAGGGTAGAGAAAAGACATTTAATATACAGCAATTACATAAGCAAAAAGACTCTCTGGAGTGTTCCTGGTCTAAGTAAAAACAAAGAATAATCTCCCCACCTCTGTCCTATACCCAAGAAGCCCAGTATCCGCCCCCCCCCAACCGCTGTAAATTCTGTTGCTTCTTTCAAATGATAGGGCATTAAAAATGGCACTTTCTCTGCCTGGTACACAGCTCGCTCTCTGGACTCTCTGAGTCTTAAAAGGCCAGGCCTCCAAGGATGCTTGTTCTCCCTGCTGCCTCCGCCCAACCTCTGGCCCACCCTTGGCTCCCAGGCTCTGCGGACTCCCCCAGACTGCCTCCACCTGTTTCCTCCTCCACGCTCCCCAGGTCTTTTGCCTGAAGGTCCTTGATGCAGCAAGCAAACAAACATCCCTCATTTTGCTAATCTTTGAAGAAATTTCTAGAAGATCCTCAAATGACTTAAAAAGTGGAATATTCTGGGTGGCACCTGTGGCTCAAGGAGTAGGGTGCCAGCCCCATATGCCAGGGGTGTCAGGTTCAAGCCTGACCCTGGCCAAAACTACAAAATAAATAAATAAATAAGTGGAATATTCAGCTCAGACCTGTGAACACGCAGACTCACAAGCCTGTTGCCTTTCTTCGGAAGTCCACCTCACAGCAGAGAGTGGATATTTTGTGGCTTCTCTTTTTTGAGCAGGGCCTGTGCCCAGCCTGGTCACACTGCATCAGCATAAATACCTTGACCAAGTGCCAGCTCTTCCCACTTACATGATCTGTTTTATTACTTTGTCAGTATGCCAGCTGGTAGACATTGCTGCTGACGGCAGCAGAACCATTCTCAGGCAAGTGCCGACTGTTGGCAGGACTGCAGCCATGGTTGGGAGGGCGCCAGGCTGCTGCCAGGGTCAGGTGCTGTCCTGTTTGTCTGGATTTGCATCAAGAAATGGATGAAGCCCCCACTGATGAAGGCTCCTAGGGCCTAAAAGCAGCAGGAATTCCCTTGGGCCTCCCACACTCAGATGCAGAGGCTGAAGGGGGTGCTCCTGATGAAAAAGGGTGTCCTTCTTCTCTCTGGGTTTTATCCTTCTGTCTGTGGTCCAGCCCACTTTGACCATCAAGATAGAAATTTTAAATTAAAACAACAAAATAAAAACTTTAAAAAAAAGTAGAAATTATGGGAAGGAAAGGACTTGCATTCCTGTTGGGGTGAATCTTGGCCGTGAGACGCAGGAGCTGTGTCTGTACCCTGAGGTCACGTGGAGTGGGGGAGGCAGGCTCAGGTACCCTCAGGTGTCGGGATGCTGAGGACAGCACAGCCAGAGAATCATCAGTGCCTTCCTGGGCGCAGCCTCCTATACTACTGATCATCCATGTAATATCATCGATCCAGCAAATGTTGACTGTAAGAGCCAACTGTGTGCCAGAGTCTTTTCTGAGCATTTGATGTTTTAACCCACTTGGTGGACTGGGTGCCCATAGCTGGCCACATGCTCTGGGGCTGGTGGGTTCGAACCCAGCCTGGGCCTGCTAAACAAAAAAAAGCTAGCCAGGTGTTGTGACAGGCACCTGTAGTCCCAGCTACTAGGAGGCTGAGGCAAGAGAATGGCTTGAGCCCAAGAGTTTGAGACTACTGTGAACTGTGACGCCACAGCACTCTACTGAGGATGACAAAGTGAGACTCTGTCTCAATAAAAACACAAATCAAAAACCCACTTGGTGCTCAGCAGTTATGACAGGGAGTGACGCTTGTCACTGCACACTGGAGATGCCCCACTGGTGGCGTGAAAAGTTAAGTTGCATGAATGACCCTCATTAGTGGTCTTAACCCCTGAAGTTTTCTGTGAAAGATAAAGACACACAGGGAACAGTCTTTGTTACTAAGTGACGTATCCTGCTTCCCTTTTGAGGGTAACAGCCTTGCTCTTAAATTCTGTTATTCAGCGTCA
This sequence comes from Galago senegalensis, assembly GCA_963575145.1. Lineage (NCBI taxonomy): Eukaryota > Metazoa > Chordata > Mammalia > Primates > Galagidae > Galago > Galago senegalensis. Next base: position 20,675 of record CAUYTI010065711.1, read on the forward strand.
CAGACCCCAGCGTCTTCAGTGTAATGCACTTCAAATGTTTCTTCCTTACTCAGCTTAACAAGGTTGATGAAGAAAATCTCCAAAAGGAATATCAATAAAAATAGATTCTGGCACATACATCTTCTTGCCCCATTTCTATTTATTTAAAATCACCCTCTGCGGGTGAAATGGCCCACATCTTACCATGTTGTGCAAACATAAGCACCAGCCTATCTAATATTTCTTACTTTGAGAAGGTGTCCTGCAGTCTTACGAGTTACGTCTCCTGCTACGAATTTTACTAAAGTGTTTTCTGACTTATTTCATGAGTCACATGGCACTGGTTAGGGCAGCTGTGCGGACGTCCGTGTGGCCCCGTGTCCTCCCTCTGCCCCAGTTGTCCTCGCGATGCTCCAGTCATCCTCCCTCTGCCCCAGTTGTCCTCCCGATGCCGAGATCGGGGCTCCATCTGCCATCTCTGAGGCAGGCAGGGGGAGCACGGACTCATGTAGATGCTCTTTCCAGAGCTACAGAAAGTACCTCTAGCTTATTATCTTTGTTAACAATGCATATTTTCCTTTAATGTCATCTAAGGGCACAAGGTACAATATTCTAAAAACATAACTCGCTTAACACAGTGAAAAACATTGTCTTTCCTTCCTGTTCCCCGGCCTCTGAGTTCCCATCCCTGGAGGCAACCTGGTGTTTCTTTCTCCTGTCTCCCTCTCCCTCTGGGACTCTCATCCTGGGACAGCCAGACGGTAACACAGCACATGCGCTATTTTGAACCCTGCTGCCGTCCCTGATGACGTGTCTCATTTCATGCATGCCGTGTTCAGTGCAGAACTGCCAGGGTCTCTTTATACCTGGACACCTCAACTTCTACTTAACAGCCAGGACGCCCCAACATCTACTTAACAGCCAGGATGCCCCGACATCTACTTAACAGCCGTCCTACTGAAGAGCATTTGGTCATCAAATCTTCTGCTCATAGAAACAAGTGCTGCCCTGAATAGCCTTGTAGATACACCACCCCGCATATGTGTGGGCATTTCTGCAGGATATATTCGTAGAAACAGATTGGCCGGGTCAACATTTTTGGACACTTGAGATTTTGAATCGTGTTGCTAACTTGTTCCCTGTACCAGTCAGTGCCCTCACCACGTGAGCTCAGTGCAGTCCCCAAATGTCAGATTTCTGTGACCTGGAAGGTTAGAAATCACCTGTGTTCGTTCTGCTGCAGTTGGCTGAGCTCCTGCTATGGTGTGGGGCTCTGTCCCCCATGCTAGGTATGCAAGGCTGAACCCGGCAAGCCCCACCCCACCATCCTCATGGAGCTGACATTTTAGGCAGGCAGAGGAGACAGGGAAAGAAAAGATAAGTAAAATAAGTTTTCTTGGGAAAAATAAGCCAGGGAAGGGAGTCAAAGTGCAGGGTGCTGGGTTGTGTTCACGTGGGGTAGAGGGAAGCCTCGGGGGTGGCGGATGTTTACACCGACCTGACGGGGGGGTGGGGCAGGCAGGCAGGGCGGGCTTGCTTGGAGTTGGTGCTGCACATTGGCAACCCCAACGCTGTAAGTGAGAGTGAGGGGCACAGAACAGTGGTCATTTCAGTATGCTGTGGACTCTGTGGGTCAGGAATTTGGAATCTGGACAGGCCACAGTGGGGATGCTCTTTCCTCACCTCGGTGTTTGGGGTCTCAACTGGGGAGACTCATAGGGCTGGGGAACCTTGGGGTCAGGGACCAAAATCGTCCAGGCATCACTGATCATAGGTTGGCCCCTGGATGGGATGACTTGAGACTTGTCACTTTGGGGGAACGTGAGGGAGGACAGAGGTTGGGAGGGGAGCACGGGAGCACACAGAGGTCAGGAAGGGCACAGGGAGGGGGCGTGTGGGGTCTGAATGTCACTGGATGGGCTTTAATCTGAGATGGGAGCGGACATAGGGCTATGTCCTGTGTCCCCTAGGGTGCTCTGTGGAGGGCACTGCAGGGACAGAATGGAAGTGGGAGCTCAGGACTCGTGAGGGTTGGAACCACATTGGCCTTGTCATTTCGTACACTGCGTGCCTATCCCAGGGACTGTACACAGAAGGCACTTAATAAATACATTCAATGCATGTGAGGTCAGCTGGCTCCTTACTGATCATGCTTCTATGGTCAGCTCTGGAAATCTGGAAACCAAGTTTTCATCCAGGGTCAGTGGCGCGACCTCCCGGCTCCATTTCTCACGTGCTGAAAGGATCTGCCTTCTAGGCTGTAGCTCAGATGTCCCAGCGTGGACTCCTCAGACCCAAAAGGGGCTGGTGGGCAGCTGCGTTCCTGAACACCTCACCTGGGGGTGCTGGAGGTGTGGCCTGGGGTGAGAAGCACAGGAGTGTGCGTGTGCACACGTGAGTATGTAAGGATGTGTACATGTGGATGTTTCTGTGTTGTGTGTGTGTGTGCAGGGGCACTGAGGCTGTGGGAGTGTAGGAGCATGTGTGTTTGTGTGAGTGGTGTGTGTGCCTAGGCCTGTGCATGTGTGTGTGTACGTGAGGCCTGTATGAGTGTGTGTGTGCATGTGTATGAGTGAGTGTGAGTGGTGTGTGGCTGTGCCTTGGTTGGCTGGTGCATGTGTGTGTGAGAGCTATGGCTGCTCTCTCCCTGGGTGTGGGAGACCTCACAGTGCTGCAGAGACCATCACCTTCTTTCAACACCCATGCAGCTGAAGCAGGACCAGAAACAGGGGCTTTTGTTTTTTAAGACTTTATTTTGCTATGTAGAAAAATTGTGTCTGCACTGTGCTGTGCTGTGCTGTGGGGAGAGAAGGGGAAGGAACATCTCAGCTCTGCAAGGCCGCAGGCTGGGAGTACCCCCTGTGCACCTACCCCCAGCCTCCACTGGTGCCCAGGGCCAAGAAACTTCTCCTGCCCAGCTCCCCACCCCTGGCTGGACAGCTGAGGTGGCCGCCCGGGGCCTGCTCCACTTCGAGGCTCGGCACCACCTGGCAGCGAGGCGGGCGCAGCGTTTCTGTGTGAGCTGAGCTGACCCAGTTCTGGCGACTGATCATCAGCCAATCTGGGCTGTTTACCTCCTGCCTCCTCTTTCTGTCTGGCAGTGCGGGAGAGGCTGTCGTGCTGGGCTCCGTTTCTGATTCCTATGATCATAGCCAGCGTGTCCTAAATCAGAGGCAGGGAGGTGTGCGTGTGTGCTTTGTTGTTGCTGCTATGGTTTTAGTTTAGATTTGAGTTTGCCAGCTGCCCGCCTGTGCCCTGTGTGTGCAGGTACCAGGGCTGTGTCTGTTTCCACAGGGTCAGCCTGTCTACCCCCCACTCCTGGTTGTGATGCTATAGTTTCACACGGTGGAGAGGGACTGTGCCCTTGGGCTGGCTGAAGGATAACCAGAGGGATCTAGCACTGTGTCCTCTCATGTCTTCATGTCACTGCCCGGAGCGTTGGCCGAGAGCTCAGAGGGGGCTCCCCAGCACTGTCTGCTGTGGCAGGAGATGGGGTCCACGGCTTTGCAGAGCTCACTTGCTGGACAAAGAGCTGCTGACTTCTAGGGCTGAGAGAGCCCTCTGGGCTGGCAGTGATGGGCTTTCTTCCCAGGAGCATATTCTGTATCTTGTATCTATCATGCTGTTAGCATTATTTATTATCAAAATGATCTTTTTTTGATTACCAGTTTTGAGGAAAAAGCAAAAGAAGTTAGAGGGCCCCATTCGTGCCCTTGATTACGGCGAGTGTTCTGGACATGTGTGGTCGGCTACAGACGGCAGAGGTTTTTTCCCTCCCCCCACCATTGATTTTATATCTAAGAGAGGATGCTTGCTGTATTTTTCCTTGGATTGGGCCACAAAATATCAGCTTGTTTACCCCACATAGAAGATTGAGCAAAATTACCTGGACTGGCCTGGGCGCAGGCGGTAAGTGCTGATCGCAGCGACCAACCGCTCCTAGTCTCCCTCCTCTTGTCTGATTCGGCTGCCCGAGGTGGGAACTGAAAGTCCTGGGTCTCCAGCTAAACCTAATGACATGGCTCTGCCCTCCCCCCATCCCATCTGGTGGGTCCTGAGTGTCAGGGACTGTCTGAGGACAGAGCCTTTGATGGAGGTGTGACTGCAGGAGCCGGCCAGGCCGTGTGGCGATGCAGTCTGGGTTTCCTGGGCAGACACTGCCGTCCACAGGGACACACCAGAGCAGGCACACGGCAGCCTCACGTTATCTGGGATTCCTGGGGCACGTGGCAGGCATTTACTCTGATCCAGGATAGTTTACTCTGCTCAAAATTGTGCAGTGATTGTGAGGTCCCAGCTCTTGCCCCATACATACCTAGGTTCCCACACAAGTTTTCTCTCTCTGAAGCTCCTGGAATCTTCTTTGTGCAGAAAGATTTGTCCTTCTTTTCCTCATCCCTCCCCTTCCCCTCTCTGTCATTAGAATCATGCTACTCTTTTCTAAACTGCACTTTGGCCAGGCTTCCAGCCACAGCGTTCAAGGCCTTGTGCTGATCACGCCCACTCTCCCCCTCCCAGGGCTCTCCCAGCACAGGAGACAACCTCCTCACCCCCTTCTTAGGAAACCCACGATCTTGACTGGGCACTGTTTTGATCCCTTTGACTCTAGTTAAGTTGCTAAAAAAAAAAAATTAAACTTAAAATAGAAGATTCTGAGCCCTGTGCGCATGGAAGGTTGGAAGGTTATTGCCAAGAAGCAGGTCATACTTGACCCTTCACCCTACAGTGTCCGCCCCCAGGTCAGGGGTCAGCTCCCCAGGCCAAGGTGCTTGTGTTGTGTCATCGCAGACGGGGTGTGTCCTGGGGGTACCGTGTGCCCCGACTGCTTGCCCTCATCACTGGAGGAGGCTATGAGGTGACAGGCACAGAAAATGTGTCATATACAAAACTGCAGAGCAGAAATTACTGTGGTGCGTTATTAACAAATTACAATTTACTTTAAAAATATGTAAATTGTACAAAAGTTTTCACAAGGAGAAGAAAATGCCTACAAAGACACTACTGAGCGTCTATGCTTCTTTTCCTGCTCAGAAGCACCTGAGTGTGTGTGTGTGAGAGAGTGTACCCTATGTGTGTGCAGGTGTGTTGAGGTGTGACTGTGAGTGCATACGAGGGTGAGTGAGGATGTGCACATCTGTGAGTGATTATGCAAGTGTGAGCATGTGTGCAGGTGTGTGAGCGTTGTGTGGGCACGTGGGACATGTGTCTGTGAGTGTATGGATGTGTGCAGGTGGTTGTGCATGAGTGTGACTATGAGAGAGTGTGGGTGTGGGACTGTGTACAAGTGTTTGTGTGTGACTAGTGGGTATGCGTGTGTATGTAAAAGTGCGTGCGTGTGGGAGAGCATGTGTGTGTGTGATGTGCATGTGTGTGTGATGTCTGTAAGTTCATGTTAGTGCATGTGTGTGATGTGTATAAGTGTGGTAAGAGTGTAGTTGTGCATGAGTGTGTGTGACTGTGTGTGAGAGCAGGTGGCTGTGTGTTGTCCATGTGTGTTTGTGTGTGACCATGTGCATGTGTGTATTTGTGAGTGCATGTGAGCTGTGTGAGCATGCCGTGTGCAGTGGTGGTCGAGGCGTGGTCCTCCCCAGCCATCCCAGCCCAGCTCAGCCCTCCTCTCTCCCTGCAGTCCAGGCTCACCCGGCTCCGGTGTTCCTGCTGCAGTCTACTTCCCATCAGCCACTGCTTCACGTTTGTTGCAACCTATTAAGTTCTCAGTGTGACACTAGAACTTTGCACGTCATCCTTTTGTAATCCCAGCACCTGGTGTGGGTGGGCAGGTGTGTGCGGGAGGTGAGCCCGGGGTGGAGGTGGCAGGTGGGCAGAGCTGGGTTGAGAATGCCCCCCACCCCGCAGCTCCCCATAGCCAGGGCCTCGCTGGCCTTCCCTTCAGCCACCCTCTGTACCTCTGGGTGGGGTTTCAGGATCATTCAGTGCAGGGGACAGATGCAGCTCCGTCTGCTTGCCTTTGCCATATTTCTCTCTTGGTCCCCATCTTTGAAGAAAGGACTGCACTAGAAACCTTCTTTTGGCAGAAGTTGGCTGCTTTGCCATAAAGTCAAATTTTTCTAGAAAGATTTATGGATATAATACTACAGATGGGATTAGAAAACTGTTTCTTCCCAGAAAACGTGGTTACTTGTATGGATATTTAGACACCGTACATCCAAACTGTCTCCTACGTGTGTCTTGTTTGTGAAGGAGGCTCATGATACATCTCTCCTGTGCCGTGTCTTTATCACTTGCTGTGAAATGGGGGTGGGGGTGGCGACGTTATGCTTTGCAGCCAGGCAGTAGTTTACCGTGTGGACTGTGCTCACACACACGCTCGTGTCGACACAGTGAGAACAGAGGGGTAAGGAGGTTAAGTAGCTTACTCAAGGGACTTGAATCCAAGTCTTAAACTGGAGTACGTGTTATGTTCTACACCACATTATTTATTTACTGTGAGTTTTTTATTAGCTATCATTATTGCCACGCAAACAGATGAAGGTGGAAACGCACAGGGGTAATTAATTTAGTCGTCTTGTAGGACTGAAGCCCAAATGTTTGCTTTGCAGGCAGTGGATTTGTGTGTGTGTTTTCATTTGCACACATGTGCATTGGTTAGGACTGTTTTCTGCTGTGTTTAGAAAAGCAGTAGAAGTTAACGATTGCAAAGTCTCCCTTATGCCTTAAATCGTGTTTGTGGTCTATAGTCCTTTTTCTATTCCATAGCGAATGTATTAAATGGTTTAATAACTCGTTTTCAATATTTTGAATCTGGACTTAAATAAGTACTATGTACGTGAAAGTACAGTGCCTTTTATGACTTGTTTTTGGGTTCAGTGTTGACTTTTTTTTTGCAAGTCAGATTTTAGAAAAATGAATTGGTGTCTTAAAGTCATGAGTCGAGGTGCCGGACAGCAGGGGATGCTGCCAATGGACTTTGAGCATCCCCTCAAGGGAGGAAGGAGCTGTGTCCTCACAGCAGCCCTCCTGGGCCGATTACGCCATCCCGAGTGGACACACAGGTTATGTTTTCCTGGGTTGATTGATTTCACACATCTTGGAAGATTTGAATGGTCAGGTCAAATTGGTCAAAACCGTTGATGTGTCTGAGATTTAAACTTAGCCTCTGATGGACGATGTCTTTACATTGGTGTGTCTGAGATTAAACTTAGCTTCTAGTGGACAATGTTTTTACATTGGTGTGACTGAGATTTAAACTTAGCCTTTGATGGACAGTGTCTCTACATTGGTGTGTCTGAGATTAAACTTAGCCTCTGATGGACGATGTCTTTACATTGGTGTGACTGAGATTAAACTTAGCTTCTGGTGGACGATGTCTTTACATTGGTGTGTCTGAGATTTAAACTTAGCCTTTGATGGACGATGTCTTTACATTGGTGTGTCTGAGATTAAATTTAGCTTCTGGTGGACGATGTCTTTACATTGGTGTGACTGAGATTAAACTTAGCTTCTGGTGGACGATGTCTTTACATTAGTGTGTCTGATATTAAACTTAGCTCCTGGTGGACGATGTCTTTACATTGGTGTGTCTGAGATTTAAACTTAGCTTCTGGTGGACGATGTCTTTACATTGGTGTGATGGAGATTAAACTTAGCCTTTGATGGACGATGTCTTTACATTGGTATGTCTGAGATTTAAACTTAGCTTCTGGTGGACGATGTCTTTACATTGGTGTGACGGAGGTTAAACTTAGCCTTTGATGGACGATGTCTTTACAAGTTTAGTGTTGCTTTCTTTCTTCAAAATGACTTAGATGTGTGTGATGATAAAGGTGTCAGCGAGTGCTGGTAGTTACAGAGGACCACTCAACCCAACAGGTCCCTTGTTCACCTCCCTGTATGACACTTCTGTGCCGTGTGCCGTGTGTAATTCACGTGTTGAAGAGCCTCCTGGTGCAGGCCGTCCTGGGCCTTCCTCTCCCTTCTCCTGTTGGCTGACTCCTCTCTCTCTCCAGCCCTTGGCTGTCCTGACAGTGTCCAGTCTCACTTGTTTGCTCTTACACAGGCATTTTGTATTTTTAGTTGATGTTGAAGAAGGAACATTTTTCTGATATGTTTCCTAACAGGTTATTGGTTAGGTTATAAGCATCTTATATTTATATTGAATCTGACAAATTTACCTTACTCCCGGGTAGGTTCCAGTGGTTTTTAAAAATAGGTTCTTTCCCCCCTAGCAGTACAATGTTGTCTTGCAAAATAATGATACCTTTATCTCTTTCCCCAGTAGGTTTTTCTCTTCTTATCAGAAACATGGAAAACATTAAGAACTTAGCAGTCGCAGTGTGGTCTTCTGATTTCATTGGGAATGCTTCTTGAGTTTAAGATGTGATGTTTGCCTCTTGATTTAAGAGAGCTGTCTGTTATCATATCATTCTTAGCTAAGAATCTTAACCAGTAATAATTACTGAATTATATCAAAAGCCTTTTAGCATTCATTAAAATGTTTGCTTTAGCTCAGCACCCGTAGCACAGTGATTATAGCACTGGCCACATGCATTGAGGCTGGTAGGTTTGACCCTGGTCTGGGCCAGCTAAACAACAATGACAACTGCAACAAAAAAATAGCCAACTGTTGTGGCGGGTGCCTGTAGTCTCAGCTACTTGAGAATTGCTTAAGCCCAAGAGTTTGAGGTTGCTGTGAGCTGTGATGCCACAGTACTTTACTGAGGGTGATGTAGTGAGATTGTCTCAAAAAAAAAAAAAAGTTTGCTTGCTTATTCGATCTCTTGAAGTGATGGGTTAATGTCATAGTAATAGATATTTTAATAATAAATTGCATATATTTTATTGGAATATTCTTTTAATGAACTGTTTCGTTCAATTTGCCAAGATTTTAAGATTTCTTATAACTGTTTGCATGGATGCCACCTCGACCAAATGTTTGCCTCAGATTATGTTAGCTACTGGAAATGATCAATAAACTTTTACATTTTCCTGTGTTTTCTCTCAATGTCATTAATGATAACTTCCTTGAATATAAAAAGACCTGAAGATTTATTAACATATTTATGGCCATTTAAAATTTTTTACATTTTGGAATAGTTTTAGATTTATGGAAAAATTGCAAAGATAAAAGGTTCCTGTATACCCCGCACCCTGCTTCCCTCTTAACATCTTATGTTAGAATGGTACATTTGTTACAATTAATGAACCAGTATTAACACATGGCAATTAATTAAATTCTGGTTTTGATTTAGCGTTCCTCAGTTTTCCCCTCATTTCTGTTTTCTGTCCCAGGGTGTCACTAGGAAACCACAGTCATTCAGTGTTCAGATCGCTCAGGCTCCTCTGGGCTGGAGTAGCTCCTCACCTTCTCCTGAGACTTAGTGCCTTTCGCAGTTTTGAGACTCACTGGGTCGGTATTTTGCTGAATGTTTCTCTCTTTCTCTCTTAGAATTTGCCTAAAGTTTTTCCCTTGTTTGGACTGGAGTTATGTGTTCTTGGGGGGAGTTCCAACAGGTAAAGTGCCATTTGCATCACATCATGTCAAGGGTATGTGTGTACTTTCAAGAGGAGGTCGATGTTGACCTTGATTGCCTGGTTGAGGTGGTGCTTATCAGCAGCTCCTTGCTGGCTGTGGAGCTGCTCTTCTCTGCCCCCACCCCTTCCATCCTGTACCCTATGGGAGGAAGTCTCTATATGGAGCCCCCACTTATCAGGTGGGGAGTTGTTCTCCACCTCTTAAGGACAGAGTATCTCCATAATTTATGTGGAATCTTTCTGCATGTGATATTTGTCTCTTCTTCCCCAGTTATTTACTTATTCAATTACTTATTTGTATCAGTATGGACTCATCACTATTAATCTTATTATACTTTGCTTATACTTTGGGTTATTATCCAGACTAGTTTGTTTTGTCGCTCAGTTTGTTTCAGTTCTGGCCACTGAGAGTGTCCTCAGCTGGCTCCAATGTCTTTTTGTTATTGTTGTGGTCTTGATCTTGGGCACTGCCTTACTTTCTGGCAGGCTTGCTCTAGGCTTCCAGTGTCCTAGATCAGTCATATCTCTAAGGAGCCCTGGTCTCCTTTGTTGCATAATGCTATTAGAAATTAAATTTGAGGTCTTAGGTTGGTGATCTTTTTTGGAGGTAATTTTTGATGACAAATATTTTATTTTATTTATTGTTGTCTTTGCAGTTTTTGGCTGGGCTGGGTTTGAACCTGCCACCTCCAGCATATGGGACTGGTGCCCTACTCCTTTGAGCCACAGGCACTGTCCTTATTTTATTTTTTAAATTAAGTTAAATTAAATTTTATTATTATTATTTTTTGTTAAATCATAACTTTGTACATTGATGCATTTATGGGGTTCGGGGCACTGCTTCAATATACAATGTGAAATGCTTACATTGAACTAAGTAACATATCCGTCACAATTATACTCAGTTCTTAATAGTTTTGAAATGTACATTGCATCATGCACATTAGGTGAGGTCCCCCCCCAATGTCCTCCTTACTCCCATCTCCCCCTCCGCTCCCGTCTCTCTCCTCTTCCCTTCTACTTTCTGGACTATAGTTATGTTTTGCCATTGGTATGAGTGTGTAGGTGATTATATATTGATTTCATAGTAGTATTGAGTACATTGGATACTTTTTTCCCCATTCTTGAGATACTTTACTAAGAAGAAAATGTTCCAGCTCTATCCAGCTAAACATAAAAGATGTGATGTCTCCATCTTTTTATGGCTGCAACGTATTACATGGTGTACATATACCACATTTGCTAATCTATTCATGGGTCGATGGGCTCCTGGGCTGTTTCCATGACTTGGCTATTATGAATTGGGCTGCAATAAACATTCTGGTCCAATGTCTTTGTTGTAAAATAATTAGAGGAACTGCAGGATCAAACGGTAGGTCTACTTTTAGTTCCTTGAGTGTTCTCCAGACTTCTTTCCAAAAAGGTTGTATTAGCTTGCATTCCCACCAGCAGTGTGCAAGTGTTCCCTTCTCTCTGCATCCATGCCAACATCTGTAGTTTTGGGATTTTGTGATGTGGGCTAATCTTACTGGAGTTAGATGATATGTCAAAGTAGTTTTGATTTGCATTTCTCTGATGATCAAGAATGATGAGCATTTTTTCATGTGTTTGTAGGCCATGTGCCTGTCTTCATCAGAGAAGTTTCTGTTCAAGTTACTTGCCCACGTAGAAATGGGGTTATTTATTCTTTTTTTATTGATTAGTTTGAGTTCTCTGTAGATTCTAGTTACCAGACCTTTGTCGGAAGCATAATCTGCAAAAATCTTCTTCCATTCTGAAGGTTGTTTGCTTTACTTGCTGTGCTCTTGGCTGTGCAAAAGCTTTTTAGTTTGATCAGATCCCAGTAATGTATCTTTGGTGTTGCTTCAGTTGCCCAGGGGGTCTTCCTCATAAAATATTCTCCCAGGCCAATTTCTTCAAGTGTTTTCCCTGCACTCTCTTCAAGAATTTATTGAATATTTTTGCATTGATATTCATTAATGATATAGTATTTTTATAGTTTCATGTCTTAAGTTTAAATCTTTTATCTAGTGAGAATCAATTTTTGTTAATGGTGAAAGGTGGGGGTCCAGTTTCAGTCTTCTATAGGTCGCCGGCCAATTCACCCAGTACCATTTGTTAAATAAGGAGTCTTTCCTCCACTGAATATTTTTGATAGGCTTGTCGAAGATCAAATGATGATAAGAATCTGGGTTCATCTCTTGGTTCTGTATTCTGTTCCATAAATCTACCACTCTGTTTTTGTGCCATGCTGTTTTGAGATTTATAGTATAGCCTGAAGTCCGGTAATGTGATGCCTCCTGATTTGTTCTTATTTCTGAGTAATGTGTTTGCTATTCAAGGTTTTTTTCTGATTCCCTATAAAACTATAAGTACTATTTTTTTAAAGTTCTTTAAAGTATGACAATGGTGCTTTAATAGGGATTGCATTAAATCTGTAGATTGCTTTGGGTAGTATGGACATTTTAATAATGTTAATTCTTCCTGGTCATGAGCATGGTATGTTTTTCCATTTGTTAACATCTTTAGCTATTTCTTTTTTCAGAGTTTAATAGTTATCTTTATATAGAGATCTTTCACATCCTTTATTAGGTAAATTCCCAGATATTTCATCTTCTTTCACATTATTGTAAAAGGGATAGAGTCCTTGACTATATTTTAAGCTTGACTATCTTTGGCATATATAAAATTTACTGACTTACAAGTATTGAATTTGTATCCTGAGACGCTGCTAAATTCCTTGATCATTTCTAGAGATTTTAAGTTTAGTCCCTGGGATATTCCAGGTATAGGATCCTATCATCAGCGAAGAGTGAGAGTTTGATCTTCTCTGGCCCTATTTGGATACCCTTGATCACCTTCTCTTGCCTGATTACAATGGCTAAGACTTCCATTACTATGTTGAATAGCAGTGGAGACACTGGACATCCTTGCTTCATTCCTGATCTGTGTGGAAATGTTTTCAATTTTACACAATTCAATATATTGGCTGTGGGTTTGCTGTAGATGGCCTCTATCAGTTTAAGATGCTGGATATTATCAGAGGCTTTTTCTGCATCAATTGAGAGAATCATATGGTCTTTGTTTTTTATTTTATTAATGTGATATATTATATTTATAGATTTGCATATGTTGAACCAACCCTATAACCCTGGAATAAAACCAATTTGATCATGGTATATAATTTTTTTGAAGTGCTATTGAATTCTGTTTGCTAAGAACTTATTGAATATTTTTGCATCGATATTCATTAATGATATAAGTCTATAATTTTCTTTCTTTGTTGGATCCTTTCATGGTTTGGGTATCAGGGTGATAGTTGCTTCATAGAATGTGTTGGGAAGTATTCCTTCTTTTTCTATGCTTTGGAAAATATTGTATAACATAGGTACTAGTTCCTCTTGAAAAGTTTGATAGAATTCTGATATGAAGCCATTTGGTCCTGGACTTTTCTTTTTAGGGGGATTTCATATGGTTGATGTTTGAACAGTGATTGATATAGGTCTATTCAAGATTTCTAATTCTTTCTGGTTGCGTCTAGAAAGGTGGTATGCTTCCAGGTATTGGTCCATTTTTTTCAGATTTCCATATTTCTGGAAATAGAGATTTTTATAGTAATCATTGAAGATTTTTTGAAGTTCTGAAGTGTCTGTTGTTATTTCTCCTTTGTCATTTCTGATAGATGATATTAGAGATTTTACTTTTCTATTTCTGGTTAGGTTGGCCAAAGGTTTATCAATTTTGTTAATCTTTTAAAAAAACTAACTTTTTGTTTTGTTGATCTTCTGGATGATTCTTTTGTTTTCAATTTCATTTAATTCTGCCTGAATTTTGGTTATTTCTTTTCTTTTGCTGGGTTTGGGGGTGGCAGTCCTCACCCAGTAAGCCTCTGCTCACTAGACCCTCTGGAGACAGGGGACCATGCCCTAGCCCTCAGGCCTTTGTTCACACCCAGCAAGCCACTGCTTGAAGGTTCTGTTGGAATCAGGGGACCATGCCCTTGCTCTCAGGTCTCAGTCCATGCCTAGCAAGCTTCTGCTCACAGGCCCAGAAGGGGCTAGATACTAGCCCTGTCTGCCAAACAGTCCACACAGGGCTGTGTGGTTGCCATCAGACCTGGGGGGATTGCAACCCATTGCACCAACCACAGCCTGAACTGAGGGTCAACACCACCACTGGCCGGGCCTAGTCATAACCAGGGGACTGCTTCTCCTCCCATTGAGTGTCCCTTTCTTCCCATAACCTCTTTCTTCCCCATTAGTCACAGATTCTGTTCTGATGGTTGGCAGTCCATACTCTGGCCAGATCTCTCAGGACAAGACTAAACACTCTGTGGTCTGCAGGGGGCAGAACTTCAGACCACCATGAGAGGGGGAAAGGGTGGACTAGGAGTTTGGACTTGTGGGGGGAAATATCTGTTCAAATTTATGCCTAGTGGAGTGGTGTCTGGGTTCATAAGTGGGACCTTCCTGGAGAAAGAGACCTGGAGTTTAGCCACTCTCTCCAGTGAGGTAAAATGAGAGGTCTTTTGTTCCCTGCTTGTTTGCAGATAGGCTGCAGCAGGCCTTCTGCTTGGGGGAGGGGTCTCCCATTCTCTAGTTGATAGGCTTTGTACCTATTGTAGGTACAAAGGTAATTTGTTTCTTGACTGCTCTTCCTTGGAGTTACAGCTTGCCGAACTTCTTTCTTGGCTCAGCTCCCCACCTTTGGCTTCATAGAGTCTGATTCTGGCCAGTTTTTCTTCCTTTACCGAGGAGCCTCTGCCAAGGGTTGCTACCAGTCAGCCATCTTCCCAGAATCCCCCGATGACAATTATTTTGAATCTTTTCTCAAATTTGGTGATTTAAGATTTTCTGAAAAATCAACAATATTCCTGAGATTTAAAATTGAATCAGGATGCACTTGTACAAAGTATTGTTATTGTTTTTAAAATGTTATTTCTATATTTTGAAGTAGCTTGTAGATTAGTTTATTAACACTACTTGATGTCTTCTTTTAATTTGTTAACTTCTGATTTGATCTTTGCTATTAATTTCCTTGGTACTGCATTGTTTCAACTTTTTATGTTTATATATATATATTTTGAGTATATGTTTAGTTTACATCCATTTTTTCTCTTTTAATAGTAAAGAGATTTAAGAAATGAAATTTGCTTTTAAATACAGGTTTGGCCACATACCCTGGGGTTTGGCAGGCAACAACCCTAATTAAACTGAGAGGTATTTTAGAAAATTTACTTTTGTTTTTTTATTTTTTTATTATTATTATTTTTTTTATTGAATGTTAACTATGTACACTGATACTCTTCTGGGGTGCAGTGTGGGGGTTTTCACATGCATTCTGAAATGCTTCCATCAAACTGGTCAACACAGCCTTCATGTCATTTTCTCAGTTATTGCTTTAAAACGTTCACATTCTACTCTTAGAAAGATTCACCTGTACCCCTATAAGACAAACCTCAAAAGTGATCCCTCCAACCCCCCTCCCTCCTCCCATTCCCCCCTC
>CAUYTI010065714.1:0-37234 GCA_963575145.1 Galago senegalensis
CCCCCTGGGTAGAGTGCCGTGGCATTACAGCTCACAGCAACCTCCAACTCCTGGGCTCAAGCGAGTCTCCTGCCTCAGCCTCCCAAGTAGCTGGGACCACAGGCGCCCACCACAATGCCCAGCTATTTTTTGGTTGCAGCCGTCATTGTTGTTTGGTGGGTCCAGGCTGGATTCGAACCCGCCACCTTACGTGTATGTGGCTGGCGCCTTAGCCGGTGGAGCTATAGGCCCTGAGCCAATTTACCAATATTTTATTTCAGATTTTTCCATTTTTGTTCATGTGTAAGCATGGCCCATAATTTTCCTATCTTGAGCTGCACTTATGTGATTTTTATATTAGGGATATTTTAATCATTTAAAATGGATCTGAAAGGAACTGTGTGTCTTTGAAAGAAAAAGAAATACATCTTCATTCTATTGAAAAGTGTCTGTTATATTAATAATTTCTTCTTGAAAAAAAGGATTTCATGGTCCAGTAGATCTGGGAAATGTATTCCTCTGTGAGAGATTCACAATATGTCATGCATAAAGGCTCTGAAAATTCCTGCAGGGAAGAAGCCTGCTTCTTCAAAACAGTTTTACTTAATCTGGCTTTTCCCAAACTAATTTGAGCACAGAACACTTTTCTTTTCTTTTTTTTTTTTTGGCTTACCCATTAAAAACATCCTACAGGATGTCTTTAAAAAGATATCAGTTTTGGAAATGCTGCTTTAAACTCAAAGGTGAATCTTGCAAATTATTTATAATACCAGAAAATTATGAAACAACCTTAACATAGGGGACTATTCAGATAAATTCTAATAGAGTGGGCCGTTATGTAGTTATAAGCTAATGTATACAAAGATTATATAAAGGCATGAAAATACATTTATTTTAATGTTAACTGAAAAATCAAGTTAAAAAATATATACCATATGATCACATTTACATTAAAACCAAACCAACTAATGAAAATAGAAAAAAAAAAAGGAATAAATTTACCAAGTATCAAAAAGTTTTCTTGGATGGTGTTTTTTAAAATTGTCTTCTTTTTCTTTTTTTTTTTAATTTTTAATAGAAAACTTTCTTTTTTCTTTTTTTCTAAGATAGTCTCACCTTGTCACCCTTGGTAGACTGCCTGGTGTCCTGGATCACAGCAGGGTCTCACAAGCAATCCACCTGCCTTGGCCTCCCAAAGTGCTAGGATTACAGGCGTGAGCCATTGGACCTGGCCCCTTTTTCTTCTCTCTGCATTTTTATAAGCACATGTTGCTTTCATATTTGGGGGAAAATGGTAATATCAAAATAATAGAAACCTTCCATTTCCACCCAAAGGGAGAGAGGAGGGTGGAGTTTGTTGACAAAGGGAGGGTTGTCCGGAGAAGGTGGGGGTGCTGGGCCTCCACCTAACATTCTTTCTCAGGCTTCCTGGGGCTGGCCACGGCCCTGGTGTGGCTTACGGTGTGGCTTACGGTGTGGGCAGGCTCTCGGCTGCGCAGCGCCAGGCTCTCCCTTAGCACAACAGCCTGCTGCAGCACGTGTCCCCCTCTCCATCCTGTCCTTTCTGCTCCATGCTCATACTCTCTAGACATGACTCTCTTTCCCTTTGACCATAGGCTTCTCCAAGAATGGGCACGGACGGTATCCGAGGGATCTCTGAGACCCTCTGGCAATGAGCACGGGACTTTATGCATGAAACATGGCAACAAATGCTCTTTCATGTTCTCAAATAACACGTCATGTTCTTCTCTTTAGAGCCCCCTGAATTGACCTTCCTCAGCACACGGGAGTCCAGAAAGCTGCAGGATTCTATAGCTCCAGGAAAAATAGCATGTCTCAGAGGGATAGTGGCACCATTGGTCACTGTGACCATGTCACATTCTCTCCTTTCCAAGTTCAGTTTCTCTATTCTTGAACCTTAGTCTCCCTCACCCTTGAAGTGGGGATTTTCTATTTCCAATGATGGAATTTTAATTGATTGCATATGATTAGTGCTTGATTTCAGAGTAATAATGACATTTTGTGTATTGGACAATCATCCAGCAGGGGACATGTTTTGTTCATTACAGGGACAGAGAATTGGCATATCCAGTGACAGCTCCAACTCTTGAGATATCTGTTACTGGTATTCTGATTCTCACTAATTGCACAAGGGTTTACATACTTCTTCACCTCTTTAACACGGGGAACGCTTTGTTGTGCAATTTTTAAAGCCTAAAGGTACCGAATCTCCTGTAAGGGCTGAATGCACACCAAAAAGGGTCAAGAACTACTATCTTCCAGGAGGAATGTCTTTCCTACCTTTAAAATTCACAAGCACAGTCCAAAATCTTTTTGGCCACTTTATCCTTCTATATTATTTTTATGTTCTCTGTCAAATAAGCGATAAAGCCTAGTTTCCCTAAGATTTTCACCTATTTTTGACTAGTAATCAGTTATGATAATGATGAATATTATGATTAATACTGATCATAATATTTTTTACTGACAAGCCCTTCCCGTGTGCCCGGCACCAGTCGGGAGGATCAGCTCCCGGCCCACCCCACGTGGTGGTTTCTGCTGTTCCGGACAGGTGAGTAAACAAAGGCTCAGAGAGGTTATGTGACTGCATGAGGTGACATACCCAGGGATTCTGTGGGAAATCAGGTCTAACTTTCGCCAAAGCCAAAGCATTTGTTGGTAACTGCTAGGTGGAAAAATTGGAATTGGGAAACTCATTCAGAATGGCAGTAATAATAGGAAAACTCTAATCAGCTCACTCCTGAGCAGCACTTAATGTAATAACACCCAGGCACACACCAGATGAGAAGTCAGAATGACCCCCTGGGATAGAAACTGTTACCATCTCCAGTTTCTTAGTGGGGCAATTGCAGCACCGACAGGATAAACAGCTGGCCCAAGGCCCTGCCCCTGTCAGGAGCAGGGCAGGCTTGGAACCCAGGAGTCTCGCCCCAGCTCTAGGGAAGAAGCTGAGAGTCTACCCAGTAGAGAATGACTGAAGCTTTGAGATTCTCTCTTGCCTCTTGATCATCTCCACTAAACCAACTAATCCAACCAAGCCTTGCTCCTTCATCCTCAGCTGAGACGGGTTTTTGGATTATCTTTGGAAATCAATTTGTTCTGGATCAGTCAAACCTTCCCAGACTTCAAGCACCTTTGAGAAAAGAAGTGGTGGAGAGAGGCTGGCTCTTGACTCGGGATTTGTGAAATCTGCATGTCACCTGTGTATGATCAGGGCTTGGGGCTGACTTGTTGGTTTAATCAAATATCTATATCCTGGTGTGTGTGTTGTAAAAGGACCTAACTTCAGATTTTCCCAAGTCCTGCAACTACTGAGATGGTGAAGCGAGCAGTTCTGGGTTTCACAGCTTCACACTCTGGGCTGCCCGCTGCCGGGGAGCCACGGCAGGGGCACTGGTGAAGTTCTGTTTTCCGGAGAGATGTTTTTCACCAGAAGAGTGCCTGAGTTCACATTTTCTAAGAGCTTCCATCCTCTTCATATTCATTATTTGGCTTCTAATTACCTCAGTCAATAAACTCACCATTGTTGGTTCGCACCTTTCAGAAAATTTGTGTGCATTAAACACTTTGGCAATATTTATTTATTCTGCCATCTGTCTCACTATCTACACGTTCTCAACAGTCTGGCCTAGAAAGCGCCCAAAATCACCTGAGCATCGTAAAATTAGTTCATGGCTGTCAGAGAAACGCGTGGAGAACACAGCTGCTGTCCTGCTGCCTGATTTAATGAGGTTCCAAAAGTACGTGGACAAGGATGCTGTCTCTTGGTTTCCATGGCAACAGGACGGGGTGCTCAGAGCAGGTGTCAGCAGCGTTGAAATCAAGATGAATCAGCTGATGGCTTGTCATCTGGGGGAGGCGTTGACCAAGCCCTCCTGATTCTTTCCGCCACCGAACTGGGGAACAGAGCGCCCAACTCCATCCAGGCTTGATTCAGAGCATATTGTGTTGCCATATAAACTTTGTGAGTCTAAAAGGACTTAGACACTGAGGATTTCAAAATTAGAAATGCGGAGTACTTCTGTTCTTTCAGATCCTAATTAATTGGTGATCTGCTGTTTTACTTAAAAAGAAACAATACTTGATCCACCCACACCCCCTCCTCCAACCGGGGTTTGTTTGATTTTATTCAAAGTCAAACTTGGCTGAAGAAGAAATTTTTTATTTTGATGAACAGAAGAGGATAGCCAATGTTTCTGGATGAATTCAACATCTGCAGGGTCAAAGCCTTTTTTTTACAGGCTGCTGGGCTCCGTGGCTCACACCTACAATCCTAGCACTCTGAGAGGCTGAGGCAGGTGGATCCCTTGAGCTCAGGAATTTGAGACCAGCCTAAGCAAGAGCAAGACCCATCTCTACTACAAATAGAAAAACCAGCTGGGCATTGTGATGGGTGCCTGTAGTCCCAGCTACTCAGAAGTCTGAGGCAAGAGAATCGCTTGAGGCCAAGAGTTTGAGGTTGCTGTGAGCTATGACATCCTGGCACTCTACCCAGGGTGACAGAGTGAGTCTCTGCCTGAAAAGAAGAAAGGCCTTTTTATATAAGGTTGGTTTTTAACCTAAATGATGGTATCAAAAATGAAGCAGCATAATTTATAAACTTCAGTGCCAGGTCTGCCAGTGACTTCTCAGACCCCTCAATCACTTGGAAAGCACACAAAACTCGAATGTAAAGTAAAAACTCTCAACAGTTCCTTGTGTATTTTTGAAATTGTTTTCAGGTATCAAGATGAGAATGGAGAGTGGGGCTAATTAAATTGAAATATTACTGGAAAATTAAAAGAAAGTTGAAGATTATTCTTCAAAAAGTTCTAACTTGGCACCAGAAACATAAAGAGAACAACCTTTGGTAAATATAGATCTCTCCGACTTTTGCAAAGAGAAGGAGTCTCTGACATTCTGGCTTCTGCCTCTTACATTTTTTCTCTGTCTTTGCACAGGGTCAAGTAGAATTCATTAGCCAATTAGCTCAGAGAAAATAAGGCAGCATATATGCTATTTCATGTAGAAAAAGAGCAAAGTGTTCAATTTTTCTGCTTTTCGGCTGAACTGACAGATACTCTTTGTTCTCTAGGAATGTGATGATTTAGGTTAAAATGCTGCTTCCTGAATGATTCGGATAATTGCCTCAACTCCATACTTTGCCTGAGTATAAGAGATTTGACTTCAAATCATGAAAACAGGATCAAATTAGAATCATGTTTTGACAGAATCTATTTTCAGCTCTTCTTGAAAGACAAGGATAGATATTTACTGCTTCATGAAACATTTCAATGTATTTTGAAAACACAGATGAACCACACAAACTGGACGTCATGAGTGTAATGTTGAATGATGGGCAACAGGGCCAGTGTTGGATCCATTAGAATCACCCAATCAGATGGGTTTTTCATTTTTGTTGTTGTTATGGGTTATTTTTGTTTGTTTGTTTGTTTGAGATAGAGTCTTATTTTGTCACCCTCCGTAGAGTGCTGTGGGTGTCCCTTCCCTCTGCGGTTCCAGTCTGGGGTCCTCTCTCAGCTCCGCTCAGCTCTTTCCAGCTTCCTCTGGGCCTTCACTGCTCTCCTCACCCAGCATGGACTGTGGGTTTAATTTCAGCCGCCCTCTCATCACCACCCTAAACTGCCTTGCTGCATCATCTGTCCCTGGAAGCCACCTGCAAAGCCCCAACCCTGGATGGGCCCAACTCCAAGCTGTCCCCCACCTGGACCTGGGCTGCTCCCCAAAGACACCACATACTGGTAATCTGGCTTCTGCCCTGTCACCCCACGGAGTCCTAGGTTCCCAATGACCACTGGGCTGTTCCGGTCTTTATCTTGGCACATAATTGGCTTTACAAGTTTATGCGAAATAAATGAGTAAAGGGTTAAGCAAATAAATGAACATAAAATCTTACAAGAAAAGCTTCATTTTCCACCGCGCTATTCCCCATCCCTCTGGCCAGCTTACCTCTAGAGAGCCCCCGAGTCAGCGTGCCCCCATATCACAGCTTCTCCAGCTGACCTCCTGGGACCACCTGCATGGGAACCACATGCCCCAGCCCCATCCCACCTGGACCTTCCTAGAGTGGCAGGGCTGGGGTCAACTAGATTAAAAAGAGTAAGTAGAGATTATGCATTTTACAACATCCGCAGAAACAAAGGAAAAATCAGCGTCGTCCTGGGCATGCAATACGCTTGGGATTTCCCCAGTCCTCCCCACTGGCTCAGG
This sequence comes from Galago senegalensis, assembly GCA_963575145.1. NCBI lineage: Eukaryota > Metazoa > Chordata > Mammalia > Primates > Galagidae > Galago > Galago senegalensis. The sequence continues at coordinate 6,211 of CAUYTI010065714.1, forward strand.
ACACAGAGCCCTCTCAGCAAGGTTGCTAGGAAAGGTGCCCACGTGGGCCTCGCCGGAGCAAGCAGCCTGCTCGCCGCTGACCGGCTTCTGCACAGTCTCCGGACCGAGGATCTGTTCTCTCTGCTTCCACTTTTTAGACAAGAACTTACCTCGCAGTCAGAATTGCTTCTCAGACCAACGCAAATGAGAGAATACTGCCCCCACTGAAGACGCTTCCCATTTCCCATTTCTTCCCGTTAGGAGCTTCTTGGGTCTTAGCTTTACACCACGCACTGGGCACCCTGCACTCTCACGGCGCCGCGGGCAGTGGGCAGGGCGCCCCGCCGTCGTTCCTTCTGCACGTGCCTAGCAGGTGCCTGTGGCACGGCGGGCACCAGCCTGGGTGCCGGGAACACAGGGCCTGCTACAGGCCTGCTGCCCTGGGGCGCCCCACCGGCTGCAGGACGAGGTAAGCCCCGGACACACACGCACAGCAGCAAAGGGCCACGTGCCCCCAGACGAGATTGCACATTCTTCCAAGGACTGAGCCAACCATTTGTGTCCCTGGTGCCAAGTGCACGGTCTGGCAGGAGTCAACTCTCATTAAACATAGTCAGATGAAGGAGATCAGTCAAAGCTTCAGAAATTCAGGGTGGGGCCCAGTGGGGGTCACTTCCCGCTTGGGTGAACCAGGGGAGGGGGCTTCCTACAGGAGGGGGCATCTGGACCCAGCAGTCTCACCAGCCTGTAGAACTTTACACTCACGCTCTTTGGCTCAAACCTTCACAGACTAAGTGTAAAGTTCTCTGTCGGCTCGGCAAGCCCGGGGTCTCTCTTGGAAGGTCAGCCACAGACTTTAAAGCCTGTCTTTGGAGGAAAGGGTTTCTCTCAGCGGTTTTTCATTTAGTGTTAAAGGGCTTTCTCCTTTGATTTGGTTTGCTTTTTTGGTTTTCACTTTATTTCCTGAGTAAAAACATAATTGTATTTTCTTATAAAAAGTTTGGAAAATAGAGAAAAGTTTGAAGAAGTAGGGAAAAACATCAACCCTAACTCCATTACCTGGAGGTAACCCTGACCCTCGGTTGAACATACTGTTCTTCCAGGATTTTTATATATATGCATTTTTAACACTCATAAGCCCTTAGGAAATACACTATTTAGAGTCTTTTTTCACAGTCATTAAAAACTTTAAAAACTTTCAAACCATTGCAGGATGTGGCATTGTGCTATAACTTAAATTCCCACCGTGTTCGACATTTAGATTGCTCTAATTTTATGTTAATATAAATAAAGCTGAAATGAAATCTTTGGAGGAGGATGTCCACATTTGAGGTTTTTTGCTCAGAATAGATTTCTCAAAAGGAAATCATAGAACCAGCGGAAATAAATATTTAAGATCTTACCAAATTTGCTTTTTTTTTTCTTTCCCATTTTTTTTGAGATAGAATCTCTCTCTGTTGTTCAGGCCAGAGTGCCATGGCCTCAGCCTAGTTCACAGCAACCTCAAACTCTTGGAGGCTGCCCAGTAGCTGGGACTCTGGTGCCTGCCACAACGCCTGGCTAGTTTTTCTATTTTTAATAGAGACAGGGTCTCGCTGTTGCTCAGCCTATTCTCAAACTCCTGAGCTAAAGAGATCCTCCTGCCTCAGCCTCCCAGAGGGCTAGGATTGCAGAAGTATGCCACTGCCTGGCCCAAATTGCTTTCTAAAAGGTTTACCCGCCAGCACATTGCTCCAGCTGGTTTGAGCCTGCTTGTGACACTCTCCCAGCCCTCCCAGCAACATTTTACAGCAGAACAACCTACCCCCAAACTAAGGGACTTAAAGAAACAGCCATTTTATTATCTCTCAGAACCAAAGGACCAGGAATTCAGCCAGGGCTTAGCCAGTTCTTCTGCTCCACATGGCAGGGACTGAGGCTCTTGGTGGTGTTAAGTTGCAGCCAGTCGGAAGGTCCAAGATGACCCACTCATAAGCCCAGCACTCAGCGGGCAGGCAGGCAGGGCTCATCCGCTCCCTTCCCTCGGCACGTGCTCTCAGAGCCTCCTCTCAAGTCTCTCCCACAGGGTCCTCAGACGTTTTGGCGGGCAGCTTAGGGTGCTGTGCCTGAGCTGGGGCTCCCAGAGGCAGGAGGTAGAAATGGCTCTTGTCTTACATTACAGCTTCCCTTAGACTGTGTTCTGTTTGCCAAAGCAGTCACAGACCCCACTAAGGTTCAAGGGAGAGGACTGAGACCCTATTTCTTTATCTTTCTTTTTGTTTTAAGCCAGAGTCGCATTCTTTCACCCAGGCTAGAGTGCAGTGGTTTCGTCATAGCTCAGAGCAACCTCAAACTCCTAGGCTCCAGTGATCCTGCTGCCTCAGCTGCTCAAGCTGCTAAGACTACAGGCACCCACCTCAAGGCATGGCTGATTTTTCTGTTTTTAGTAGAGATGGGGTCTCACTCTTGCTCAGGTTGGTCTCGAACTCCCGAGCTCAAGAGATCCTCCTGTCTCAGCCTCCCAAGAGTGCCAGGATTACAGTCATGAGACACTGTGCTGGCCAGAGACCATATGTCTTGGTGGCAAGAATGTGAAAGAATCTGTGGCCACCCACGATTCACCATATTACCACTGTGTATGATCATAAGGAGCCTTTGTTTGTTTGCTATTTTGAGCAATAAGATATAGTGAACTAGTGTTGCTTTCACTTAAATTTATTCATTCCAATCTTCAACTTTTCATATATTTTTAGCCATCTGAATTCTCCCACCTGTGGTGGGTTTTTCCTGGCTCTGCCACTCACAACTGTAAGGTCCTGGACAGGTTATTGAAAGTTTTGGAGGCGTCCCTGCTTCATCTGTGAAATGGGGATAGTGCCCCTCTATGAATCTGAACTGCTCATTTGATACCATGCCTGGGCCGTGCTGAGTGCGAGCACACGCTATTGCTGATGCTATGATCTGCTCAGAGTGCTGTTGTAACACTGAGGTGCCAGCCCAGCAGGTGTCCGTGGACGGGATGCAGAGCCCCCCTGTTGCTTGGGTCACTGAGTGACTTGGGGGGAAGAAAAAGCCAAACACTCCCTGTATTCTGCTCAGTGCCAGTTTGGAGCCGTGATTCCTTGGCACCTGTGCCCGAGGGCAGGGAGCTGCAGGCTTGTGAGTGGGCACCGTGCCATCTGATGAGATGGGAACAGGACAGGCAGCCAGGGGATCATGTGTGTCCTGCTGTGTTTGTTAAACAAACCGCTCCCAGCCGGGGAGCTCAGAAACAGCTGTCAATCCTGGTCTTACAAGCCCATGGTAATGGGGACATGTAGTCATTAATCCTGCTCTGGGAAGAATTACCTTTCCAGCTCTCTTTTTTTTTAATTTAAAGAAACAGTATAGCACACCCTACAAATAGAGAGAGAGGTGGGCATTGAACTTGATTTATGCTCCATCCATCAAACTGAAATAAATGTTATTCCATGGAAATGAGGTGGATGTCGTGAATTCACTTCCTGAGCCCTGACTGAGAGGTACACACATTCATCACTTCCTCCCCTGGTCTGAAGGTGACACCCTGCACCCTCCACCACCAGGAGCACAGGTGACACCCTGCGCCCTCCACCACCAGGATCACAAGTGACACCCTGCACCCTCCACCACCAGGATCACAGGTGACACCCTGTACCCTCCACCACCAGGAGCACAGGTGACACCCTGCACCCTCCACCGCCAGGATCACAGGTGACACCCTGCACCCTCCACCGCCAGGATCACAGGTGACACCCTGCGCCCTCCACCGCCAGGATCACAGGTGACACCCTGCGCCCTCCACCACCAGGATCACAGGTGATACCCTGCACCCTCCACTGCCAGGATCACAGTGCTTTTAGTACCTCTTCCTCCCCACGGCTGACGACGGCTGTGCCCACCAGCCACATGCTCCCTTCCTGATTTAAGACTCTCAAAGCCTGGCCTGGGCAGGTAGCCTCCTGGAGTAACATCTTGGATCACAAGCAGATTAAGCTGCAGCCTGGTCAGCCCTTGGCACCCCAGGATGGTCCTGGTGTGTGTTGGGACTGGAGGGATGGCAGGCAGGTGTCAGATGTGACAGGCAGGGTAGGCTCCTCCATCACCTAAAAACCATGTACCTCAGTCTTCCTGGGCCTCAGTTTCTACAGCAGCTAAATGGAGGTCCAAATGCCTGCCCCCCACTTCACAGGAAGGTGAAGCCACAGAAACCAAGGCCTTCTGTGAGAGTGCAGTCCTAGCTGGGCAACATTATGCATTCTTTCTGTATGGTTCTTTTAAAAGGGCTTTGTGCCCAGCATACATTTGATGGTGGCGGCTTTGGAAGAGTTTAATAAATATGTTCTGATTTCACAGAGTAGTAAACTGAGGTGTGTTGACAGTAAGTGACTTGCTAAGGTCCAAGAGTAGAACACTGGTCTCCTGAGAGTTGGCAGTCCCTACCGGGCCCCTCTGTCTCTGGGGGAGCAGGACATGGGGCCTGGACATTTTCCTGGGCCTCGTGTTCAGGTCAGTTGGGGTGAGTAGATCAGTCCCAGCTGGGCCTGGGTGAGTCGAGACTCAACTGGTGTAACGTAGCTTTCTCACCTGGCGAAGCTCCTTGAGGTCCATCCTGCATCCCTTTCAGTGCCTGAACTCTGGATGGGAGACAGTCATCTGGAGAGACTCACACTAGCTGTGTGGCACGAGCCTTGAAATGACAAATGCCTCATCCTGTCGAGTCTGGACTTGGCAGCACTGGGCTTCCGTCCCTTCCCTTCCCTTCTGTCCCTGGGTAACTTAACCTCTCTGAGTCTCGATGTCTTCACAAATCCAGGCTAATAAACCATGCTGTGTGTCGTTGCTGGAGACTAAGTAATACTCGGCGTGAGGCGTATCAGACCAAGCGCCGGCACAGAGCAGGGGGACAATGTTTTTCTTCCTTTTTTTTTTCTTTTTTATCATTTCTCTTTCTTTCCTTTCTTTCACCTCTTCTTTTTTTTTCCCTGGGGATCTTGGGGATAGCCTAGCTACGAACCAGACTCACTTGACCTTGAGGGTTTGTGGCGTGTCCTGCCAGTGAGCTCGGGCCGTGCTCGTGGCCAAGGAGATGAAGTGTAAATATTGACACCATTTCGCAGAAACTTCCCAGGGACCAGGCTGGCCCCTGAGGATGGAGAGAAGCAAGAGGGAAGTGACTCTTCTCGTAATAAACTTCACTTCACTCATGAATTCCTTAACTGTCACACGCTGGCCAGCAAAATAATCTCAGAAGCCCTGAAAGCTGCTCATGCTTTTCTGAGGTAACCGGGTGTAACCTAAGCAAATCTCAGGCCAGTCCCACACGTGTCACATTAGAGACCGTGGAGCAACAGTAAATGCTGACCAATAACGTCGGTCTCCTTGGGAAGAACCGCAGAGGAAATCTAGGCTGTACTATCTAGAAACACTTCTGAAACCCCCTTATTCCTTCTTTCCCTTTCTCTCCGGTTCTCACACAATCTCAGAGGGGCTCTCAAACTCTAAACACTTCACTCTCAAAACTCTGCCTCCGAGTGTCGGGAAGCCTCAGCCCACGTGCTCTTTCCTACCACCTCTTCCGCCCTGTCTCTCCCAACCCAGTCTCCCAGCTGCGTGTCTCAAGAGTCTGGGAAGTCCGCAGGAAAAGACAGAACTCTCCTTAGTGGACAGGGAAAGAGAAGAGCCCAGGAGAGACGGGGTTTGCAGGTGGCAGGGCGTGAGTCTCACACGTGAGATTCTTATTCCCACCCCATTCCCCTGACTCAGCAAACTCCCAGCATGTGCTGGCTCAGAACGCGAGACAGTGGAGCAGAAACAGGGCTTGGCCCCCTCCTGGGGTTTCTCCATTGCAGCTGTGAAAGTGGCACACAGGGGTCCTTGGTGCACAGGAGGGGCTGTGCAGAGACCCTCCAGGACTTGTGTGCACACCCAAATTCTTTCCAATCCCTTCCTTTCTGATAGAAGTCCTAGGTAGTTCTGTAACTAGGAATAAGTTTTCTAAATTCCTCTAGGACTTAGACAATAGGTTTCTGTCCCAGAGACATTTTTACATTATCTCCCTGAATGGCATAGAGTTGACTCAAGGCATGTCATATTCCAGACCACAATGAAGCCCTTCATCTCCTGGGTGACTTGTCACGCCACCTGGTCCTGGACCACGCACTTGATAACATCGCTGTCTTTGCAAACTGTTGCCTTTGGCTGGATTTCTTGCTGGGAAGCTCAGTGGCAGGAATCTGGGCTTATGAACTCCCTGCCTTTTCGTGGCCCATAAGCCCGGATGGGGATTTTTTTTTTCTTTATGTGGACTTTTTGATACATGCTCAGCATCCCAAATTCGAAAATCTGAAATCCAAAATGCTCCAAAAGCTGAGACATTTTGAGCACCGATGTCACACTCAAAGGAAACACACATGGGAACTTTGTGGGTTTCAGATCTTTGGATTTGAGGTGCTCAACCAGTCAGCACAGTGCAAATATTTCAAAGCCCGGGCAAGTCTGAAATCTGACATACTTCCAATCCCAAGAAGTTCAGATAAGGAATATTCAAGTCGCAAAGTAACAGTACATCAAATGTGTATAAATGTGTGTGTGCCGGTGCTTGTTTCTGTTGGCTGGAACAAGCAGGGGAGCAGACCCTTTATTAGTTCACACAAGAGCTGAACCCAGCACCTCCTCCTCCTCTTGCTCCCTCTCCCCGTGAACTGATAAAGCCAGAACTCACACATTGTCACAGGGAGGGCACAATGCCATTCACGAGGGACCCACCTTCACGATCCAACTGTATCACCAAGCTCATAGAAAAGCTCAGGTGATAGCCGTGTCTGTCCCTGGACATACAGGATGATTCACACCAAAGAGATGCTGACTTCCCCCAGCCCCACCAGGAGCTCTGACTCCACGGCAGGGCTGTGCGCACTGCACCCCAGGTCCCCTCATCCCGACCAGCTCTGTCCTGATGGCAGAGAAGCCAGCATGATAGTGACAAAATCCACAGTGGGTGCTTAAAAAAGTATACACATTTTAAGAAAGGGAAAAACTGAACTTGGTGCCCACAGCACAGTGGTTACAGTGCCAGCCATATACACCAAGGCTGGCAGGTTCGAACCTGGCCTGGGCCAACTAAACAACGATGACACGTGCAACCAAAAATAGCCGGGCGTTGTGGTGGGGTTGTGTAGTACCAGCTACCTGTGAGGCTGAGGCAAGAGAATCGTTTAAGCCCAAGAGTTTGAGGTTGCTGTGAGGTGTGATGCCACGGCACTCTACCCAGGACGACATAATGAGACTCTGTCTAAAAAAAAAAAAAAAAAAGAAAGGAAAAAACTGTACTAAAATTGGAATATACAAGGTAACATTGTTATCTACTAAGTATTACAATTTCAATACAATATTTTCCCTTATTAAGATGTGTATACATTTTTCCAGCCCCCTCTGTATTCTAGCTGGTATCTCCTAAGCATCCTCCAACCTGTCCAGCCAGCCCCCACCAGCCCCATCCAGCCTCAACACAGGAGGCCTTCCTTCTGAGAGGCGGTAGGATATGATGGTACAAAGCTAAGACAGCCTGGGCCTTCCTATGACAGACTTGTGACATGCTGTTCCCTCTGTCTAAAGCACTGTTCCCTCATCCTTCTTTACCCAGCCACAGCCACCTCAGTGCAGGTTTCAGCTCCTCTAAGAAGCCCTCCTGACTGCTCTCAGCCCCGCCTGGCCCAGCCACATGCTGTCTGGGCAGGATCCCTCTGTGTTATCCTGCCCTGCCTGCTGGGCCCAGTGCCTGGCACCTACCAGACATGAAAGACACACAGGACTCAGTCTCTGCCTTCCGGGAGTTCACCCACTACTATCAGGGAACCAAATGTGGGAGAAAACAGGAAAACGCCTGCCTCCAGAGCTTTCCGTGTGTGTTGGGATCATCCGTTGCCTTTGTCTCCCTCACTTGTGCACTTGTGGAGTCCTGGGGACCCTGTGTGCAGTGCATACCCTCACCAAGCAGTTTCCAGCATACAGGGTCCTGCACCCTTGACGAGTGCACAAGGACTGAATGAACAAATGGGCACAGCGTTAGATGCCCCCACAGTCCTAAGTCGGAGGTCGCTGATAGCGCTGCAGATAGCATGTGCAGATGGAGAGATGCTTTGTCAGGAGTCCCGAGTAACACACCCGGGAAGAAAAGGGGTGTGTGTGTTTCCCTTTGAATGGACCCCCTGAAATGCTGCCCCCTGGTGGTGGCACTTTTCTCGCACACTTGAGTCTTAACGTTCCTCCAAGACCAGAATTGCTGTGCAGGAGATTTATGAAGGAAGTGTTCCTGGGGACAGGGAGAGGGACAAGGCCAAGCCAGGTGCAATTGGCCACAGTCTATTCCCCAGGGGAACTCTAAAGCATGGGCTACATCTTGGCTCTGAGCCTCGAAGTGGGTGTTACTGCCCGTACTCACCCTGTTGGCTCAGCCCCAGGGGACCATACTCTCTCAGGCCCTTTGGGCTCTGGGACAGGTGGGCAAATTGGCCCCAGTAGCCCTTGGACAGGCTCTGAAGGAGCTTAGGTGCAGGGTGTGGAGAAGTGACAAAGGCCTGGAAGTGGGATCTGGGAGGAGCATGACGTGTCCTCCATAGCTTGTGGGGACAAAAAGTCAAGGGAGGGGTCCTTTGTTTCTAATTTTGCTACAGAATCTACGTTTAGCTGACACACGCCGACTGCAGCCTTCAGCAGGGATACAGGGGATGGCCGTGTCCTCCTGCCTGGACATTGCAAGTTAGTGCCACAGGTGCGTTTTAAACCCAAATCAGGGCTCCCTTCTGGGGTCCTACGAGGGATTCCCCTCAAGCCTTCAAGTACTCCAGTGAGGGAACTTTATCATACCGTGTTGGATGGCTGTGGTTCTGACATCCTCGTACCTCCTCCAGGAGGAGAGAACCATCTTTCTCAAGATCAAAGCGCATTTCTCAGACACCTGGTGAATTGGTGGAAATTAGGAAGGAGGAAGGAGCCAGGGACAGCTTGAAGCCTGAGCACAGACAGTCAGAACATGGGTGCATTCCATCTTTATCACAAGTTTATTTCTTTTCTTTTCTTTTCTTTCTTTCTTTTTTTTTTTTTTTTTTTGAGATAGAGCCTCAAGCTATCCCCCTGGGTAGAGTGCCGTGGCATCACAGCTCACAGCAACCTCCAACTCCTGGGCTCAAGCGAGTCTCCTGCCCCCGCCTCCCAAGTAGCTGGGACCACAGGCACCTGCCACAACACCTGGCTGTTTTTTGGTTGCAGCCGTCATTGTTGTTTGGTGGGCCTGGGCTGGATTCGAACCCACCACCTTAGGTGTATGTGGCTGGCGCCTTAGCCGCTTGAGCCACAGGCGCCGAGCCCATGAGTTTATTTCTAGAAAAAGATTACCTTAAAAAAAAAATCACTAAAAGCTATATTCATGGACATGGTGGCCAAAATATTGTAGAAGGACAAACTGTTCGTACCTACTCCCTGCTGTCTCTAATTCTTCAGAACAAAAGTGTTTTTCTCCAGAGAGAGGAAGGCGTTAGGCAAACACAGGGGGTGGGGGAGGACGAAGGAGCCTTTGAAAGCCTTGGTAAATCTGCAGCGCCTTCAACACTGGTGGAAGGAGAGACCACATGTAAAGAGCATCTTGAAAGGCAGGAGGAAGGAAGCTGGAAGGAGAGCGTGCCGGGAGGTAGAGACGCAGGAAAATGCGTGATACTCGCTATTCCCCAGTACAGAGCTCCACCAAGTCCTCCCACGCTGGAAAGAACAAAGTACTCATTTTTAGCAACCTAAGAACAGAAGAAAGGAATATTGGCAGGAACCCTTCAGATTAAGGAGCAATTAAGTTACGAGGAGATTTCAGAGAAGTTCCAGTGGACAGAGCCTTTCTCTACATCAGAGACACCTCTGAGCTCTTTATGAAATCACAAGATACAACCCGGCTGTGTTACTCGTTATTTTTTGGCCATTACATTCACTTATTCAGCCAACAAACGTTCATCAAATGACCTGTGTGCAGCTTATAGAAAATGATTTTATGGGCACAACAAATTCCTGCAGAAGAAAGAATCTACGGTCTGGACACCTAGATGTGAGTCACCATCGGTCTGGACACCTAGATGTGAGTCACCATTTGCCATGGCCATGATCTTAATAAGCCATGTAAAAGCCAGTTTCTGGGCCCCAGAATTGTCATCTGTAAAATGACACTCTGATACTGCTTCAGGGGTATGTGAAAGGGTTCTGCGAATGTCAACGGTTAGTTGCCATTATGCTTGTAAAGTCTCCTGATGGGATGGGTGACGGCGCACCTGTTTTCCCCAGAACATTCTCGGTTACACCTGTTCTCCCAGCCCCTTTTCATTCTTACAGGTGTTCCAGTTTGACAAATAAACGATGTGATCCCACAGTGACAGGGTCAGAGGGAAGCAGGCGAGGAGGGCTGGAGCTCCACTTTTGTCCGGTTGCAGTGGATTTCCGTATCTCACTGTCCCATGGTGTGGGTTTCTTCCTTCCAGTGCTTGCTTCCTTGGGGTTGCAGCCAGCTCAGGTGTGAGAGTCAAACCTGCGCACAGTTGAGTACTCTGCTGTACATTTGCACAGAGGTTTCTTGGGAAAAGAGGAGAGGTGAAGAGAGGACAGTTGTGGAGCAGCCATCATGAATGCGTGGTGTGAGCATAAGGCCATGGTCTCCTGCACGAAGGCATTCTTCAACTCAGAAATGGAAAAGTCATATTTCAAAGCAACAGTATTAAGGGCCTTGGCAATAGGCACAGACACTGCCCCAGTCCGGCAAAGGCTGAAAACTCAAGAGATTTTGTTCTGACCAAGTGGAATCAAACTGCTGCACTGTGGTCGAGTGAGAGATACTGCCATGGGGTGGATCTTGCATTTCAACTTTGGACCCAAGAACCCAGGGTTATGCTTCTCAATCTTGCCTGGTTTTATTTTCTGACTAGGGGAGCTGGTGTGAGTGTAGTGCCTGCCTCCTGCTACTGCTCTAGAGCATAGTGAATCTGCTACTCCAGACCAGCCTCCCCCTGCTGGTTCGGAGGGCTGACACACACAGAGTATTTAGCAGTGTCTGACACACAGATTGTCCATGAGTTGTAGAGAGGCTCATTCTCTGGTCTGCTGCTCCCAGCAGAGCACCTGTGGTGGTTCACAGGCATTTTCACAGACAACAAGTAGGTAGCAAAAGTCAGAGGGGTCAGCCCCTGCCACACCTTCTCTCCTTTGGCCTTGTTTCCCAATACTTGTGGGGATTTCCAGAGCAAAGGCCTTCAAATACAGTCATGAGTCAGGATGCTCTCTGTATCAGTTAACCCCGCCACAATAGTGCTGTGTAACAAACTTGGCGGCTTGAAACAACAGTAACGCATTCTCACCAATGTGTAGGTCAGCTGGTGTCAGTTAACCTAGGCTGAGCTCTACTCTGAACTGCTCTGGTTGGGGTGAACTTGGGGGGTGGGTAGCTCTGCAAGGGCAGGGTCTCATTCTCCTCCTGTCATCAGTGGCCCCTTGAGAGCGTGTGTGTCTAACAACCACAGCAGGAGCACTAGAGGGCCAAGTGGAAACCCTTTAGGCCCGTTAAGATCTAGGCTCAAACCTCCTCACTGCCACTTCTGCCCAAGGCCATTGACCAGAGCATGTGGCCAAACCCAAAGCCAAAGGGCAGGTGTATAACCCCCAAAGGGCCGTGGCAGGGTGTGATGATCGAGAGGGGTGAAGAACTAGGGCCATTAATTAAGTCACACACACTCTGCACATTTTTTTTTTTAGCAGAAAAAGGATGGGACAAACAAATTTGGAGCACCTACTGTAGGCCAGGACTCATGTAAGCTTTAAAAGTCTTCTTTCTTTTTTTTTTTTTTTTTTTTTTTTTGCAGTTTTTGGCCAGGGCTGGGTTTGAACCTGCCATCTCCAGTATATGGGGCTGGTGCCCTACTCCTTTGAGCCACAGGCACCACCCAGTCTTTCTTCCTTTTTCCCTCCCTTCCTTCCTTCCTTCCCTCCCTCTCTCCCTCCCTCTTTCTCTCTTTCTTTGCAGTTGGGGGCACAGACAGGGTGATGTCATCATAGCTCATTGCAACCTCAAACTCTCAGGCTCAAGTCCCCCTCCCGCCTTAGCCTCCTGAGTAGCTGGCACTATAGGTGCACACCACCACAGTGGGCCTAAGGGGACCACTTTTTTTAGCTCATCACACTCTGAGTCAGCAGTCTGGGCTAAGCGCAGAGAGATTGCTTTCTGCTGATCTCAGCAGGACACTAGCTTCCCTGGCCAGCTGGCAGGTGGACTGGAGGCTAAGTTGTGTGTCAGGGCCTCCCCCACGTGTGTGGAAGTTGGATGGCCACTGGCTGAACCTGACACTATCGTCTCGCAGCAGACCAGCCTGGGTTTCACAGGCAGCAAGAGAGCGATCCCCGTGAAACAGCACTTTGTAAGCCGTTGCTGGCTTGTTTGCTAATGTCCCAGTAGCCAAAGCAAGACAGAAGGCCAACACAGAGCCAGCGTAGGAGGGGGCCATCCAAGGGGGGAGATAGAGGAAGTCAAATTATGGCCGTCTTTGTAATCTGCCACAAACACCTTGCTCAAGGCACATAATCAACGCGTGGCAGGGCTCCTTCTTTGATGCTTTGTGTTGACGGGCACAAGGTGAGCACAGCCTCACGTGTCCCTAATGTGTTCCAGACTTACTTATCACTTCCCACATGGCCATGTTAACTGCCTAGTCCTCCTTGGACTTTTAATTCAGACCAATTCCAAGAGCCTAATGTCTCAGAAGTTAAATAAAAATTAATAAACAAATGTTGACATAACCTTTGAAAAACCAACCTGAATGTCTTAGGAGCAAAATTTACTTTTGGAGAAAGAAACTTTGCCTATGTGATTCTAGATTAGTTCTCGGAGAGCATTTTAATAAACTGAAGTGGAGGATTCCACTGGCCTCTCCAGCCCCAGATGCACATGGCTTGTCCAGTCGCTGCTGGGCTTGGTTTCCAGAGAAGTGCCAAGGAGTCACTCAGAGTGCCCGGATCTTAGTAAGGAAGCTTTTATTCCGGAGATGCGTTTCAATGAGTTCGCCCATCTTGCATCCTGTATCTGGAAAAGGGCAAAATCATTTTCCAAATTGGAGAGGGTGGAGGGGGGAATGTGTTCAGTGTTATTGCAATTAGTCACGCTTTGGAATATCCTGGGGAAAGTCTGCTCTCGAGTTATTACTGACACAGTGAAGTGGAGGAGGTTAGAAAGGAGTCTACAGGCACCATCAATTAACCTTGCCATTATTTTTATTTCCCTGCACATTTTTCTGGCAGACAGAAGATCACAGGGTCAAACCCTGTTAGAGTCACAGGCGTCCCGGCATTCTCAGAGCCCAAGGCCTCTGCTTTGCAGAGACAAGGAGAAATGGTGGGTGATCGTCACAGTCACCGCAGGCTTTCCGGTGGGCACTGATCCCGGGTCAGCAGCGTTTGTGAGGCAGGTCCCTCCTCCACACCCTCACAGTCCTGCTCATGGGCTGTTCATCTTCCCCCAGGAAGCCGTCCCACAAACTTCTCCTTCTGTAACTTCAGCCTGTCCTGATGTCCCCTTGTAGTAGATTCCCAGGTACTCTGCACAGATCCCCTCTGTAGGATCAAAGCACACGTCCCCCAGCTGTGCCCAGCGGCAGCCCTCAGTGGCAATTGGCCTCAGCCTGGGGGAATAGCCCTACTTAAAGTTACGCTCCTCCCAGTGGTCTGCGGCCAGTGGCAGCTGAAACAGGCAGGCCCAGCCCATCCCACCTCCCTCCATCTGGGGATAAGGCTAAAGGGTGCCCCAGCCTCAGAGCTCCTGCAGAATCAGTGGGGGACTGCATTGCACCTGCATTGTGGGTTTCCTTCTTCTGCTCAGTCCTTCCTGGCTTCCAGGTCCACCCCCAGGAGCCCCCTGTGTGCATGCCGCAGGCAGAGGCTGTTCCAGGGAATCTGACACTCCGTCACAGCGTCCCACGTCTCATTTTATGTTTGGTAACAGGGTGCTCTGACACGGAACTCACCTGGATGTATACATTCTTAAATCTTGATGGCTAAACATGAGGGGGACTACAATTTTTAAGTTACCCCACAGTTTCCTCCTTAGCTTGAGGTGCAGCCTGACTTTGTCCCTAGAGAGAGACAGAATATGTATCTGTCTGAGGGTGGGAAGGACATTTCAATGTCCTTGTGGTCAGGCAAAGCAGAGCTCCAAGCCCTCTCTGGGATGGAGGGGTGGAGGCCATGATGTGATCAATGCAGCACTGTGGGCTGATACTCAGGCCATCCTTGCCAGGCAGGGAGTTCTATCTCGGCCAAGATCATGACTCTGCTGGTGGGAAACCAGCCATGGGCAGCGATGGGTCTCCTTCCTCTCTGGCGTGGAATGAGCTCTGGGATAGAGGAGTGTGTTGAGAGCCATCACCGTCACTCCTGGAGCTGGCTGGCCCTGTCCAGAGTGGCAGTCCGGGATGGACACCTAAGGAGGGACAGTGCTGCAGGGGACCCTGTGAAGGCATGGCCTATAGATGCTAGATGTGGGTTCCACAAGCCATTTAAAAATTGTCCTCATCTGCACTACAGTCCCTGGTGTCCCTCCCCAGCCTGCCTGGCCATTGCGGTGGCCTAGTCTCTGCTCCACTTTGTAGAATGAAGTTTAATATGCTGTGTCCACACGTGGTTGCTTAAGGAGACCTCCGGTGGCCCAGTGAAGGTGATAGAAGGGAGCAGACACATAAGCCCAAGTGATGAACTCCAGTTCAGCCAGATTCATGAACAAAAGCACCCTCAGAGGTGCTCAGAAACTCTGGAGTGGGAGTGGGGGTCTGACAAAAACATGTCCTGAGTGGCAGGATGGCCTTGGACTTGTTGGCTTAGTGTTGAGGGATGGTGCATCCTGGAAAACTTGGGTTTATTGGACTCAGGTTCACTGGGCTGTTTCCTTTCTTGGGGGCAGGCATCCTTCCTTTCTTGGGTTGGGGACTTCAGGCCTACACCCACAGGGAATTAAATTCTCAACAACCTGAAGGAACTTGAAAGCAGCTTCTTCCCCAGGGCCTCAGTTATACGCCCATCCAGGGGACACCTTGAGTTCAGTCCTGTGAGACCCTAGGCAGAACCCAGGTGAGCCCAGTGGACTTGTGACCTATAGAACTGGGAGATAATAAATGGGTGTGGTTTAAGCCACTGTGTCTGTGAAAATTTGATACCCAAGATAGAAAGTTAACACAATCTTCTTTGAAAGCTCTTGGTGGTACGGAGTGTGGACAAGGGTTGAGTCTCTGTTACAATCTCATCAGCAGTACAACCTCTGGGGCGTGGTTTTCTTATTTATAAGGTGATGGATATGATACCTACATTTCAGGGCTGTCTCAGTTTCTGGAGTCAGAGGACTTGGAGTTGAAGAACTCCATTCCTCATGAGGTGGCCAGTCTTGGGAGAGTCAGTTCACCATTCTGCACCTCTGTAGTCTCCTCTGTGAAATGGGTCACGTTAAGGCTCATCTTATCTTTCTTCTAAAGATGATATCGAGTGAGATAACAGATATAGGACATGACACCGATGTTTGTTGTTTACGCCAGCAGCCTGAGCCCAAACCACGGCCCTCAGGCACTGGAGAAGCGTATACAGGCCCATTTCCTACGAGTATCACACTGCACCACTGCGTTTGTATAGTTCAGGGCCCTCTGATTAAGAAATTTATGGAACGTTTAAAGAAAATTTTCTAAGTACTGTGTTACCCTTTTGAGTAGCCAAGGGTCTTGATGCAATATTTTATTTGCTAAAAAAATAAGACACTATGCAATCTCAGAGGACGTCCTGGGCTTTCTCTCTCTTGGGTGTATACATCTGGCTTGGTTACTTTGTCAGCAAAGAACCTTCTCCAAAGATCCCCATCACCAAAAAAGTTCTTGCTACAAGAAGCTGTCAAATCAGAAACTGTGTTATCGTTTGAGTTTCCCTTGGGCTCCCTTCCACCTGGTCCCCAGGAACACTCCTCATGAGCACAGGTGGGCCATAAACCAGGTAAAGGGGCTGACTCATTCTGCATGACGGGGCCATGCGGCCGGCTGAACAGGCCACTCCGGCTCTAACCGTCCCCCACTCACTGTGCCACATCTGAGTGCCAGCCTCCCTGCCATGATTCATGGGTGCCCTAACCACAGGCCCCATGTTATCTAATAGATTTCTGAAGTTTTCCACCAAGCATTTTATTTCAAATGACAGTTATTTCTATTAATGGGTGGGCCCTGTCAGTTTCCTGACCCCGGCCGGGAAGGATGTCTTTCTGTTCAAATGGCAGTCATCATTTCTGTGAAGCGATGCGTGTGAACGAGGCAGCCGGTGCACGGCGCCTCACACGGGCTGTCACTCAAGCTGACAGCTCCATGTTGGGGCATTTTCTCAAAGTTTCTCCATGTGACCCGCAAGTTAAAGATCAGGGGGCTTCCTTCATCCAAGCCATCCACGTGCCAATCATCCTTACCTAAAATGAAAGTTACAAATAAGCCCGTGCTACTATTTATACTCTGCTGCCTGGCCCGTCTCCTCCCTGTCAGTCTCGGCTTTCATTGTGAATATGCAGAGAGCCTCTCGCCCTCCAGATCACAGACAGCTGCTCCCTGTCTCCATGGCTTGTGTTCCCTTACCTGCTGTGATGTTTTATAAAACAATCGTGCTCTCCTGGCCGGCAGGCTTTTCCCCAGAACAGAAGACGAAGCTTCTTTCCTCTTCCCCTCCCTCTTTCTTTTTCCTTCCTCCTTCTCCCCCTTCCTTCCTTCTCTCCTGCACTCCGCTTCCTCTGTCCATCTTCCCTCCCTCTTCCCTCCTTCTCTGCTGCGCCCCCTCTTCCTCTTTCCTTTCCACTCCTGCTCACTCTTCTTCCTCTTCTCCCACCTTCCTTATTCCTCCTTCTCCCTGATGTCTTCACATAAGGAAGTGAAGAGACTCCTTGCTCTCCTCTACCCAGCCCCTTTCTCTGCCAGCTGCCCTCCCTTCTTCCCCGCACTCCCCACCCAGCCCTCCTGCCTGCTGCCAGGCTGGACCCTGGACCCAACTGGCACCCTCTTTCCACCCTGACTGAGCCACCCTCTTCTGCCTGACTTGTTGCCCCATAAGGCTTTGCCTGTCCCCTCAGATCAGCATCCCCTTTGCCCCCGGGGACCTTGGCTTCCATCATGAAGGAGCATTCCTGGCTCAGTGGACCAGAGGGCTACCTGAGTAAGCACCTCGTTCAGTCACTCTGCCAGCGTCCCCTGACCGCCTTCTGCCTGCTGGCCCCACAGAGATACAGGAGAGTCTGAGATAGCCATGACCCTGCTCACAAGAAATGAGGAGTCTCCTAGGGAAAGAGGCACTAAGCAAATATCGGCTGATACTTGTTAATCACACTTGTGACGCGTGTCACAGAGGAAGAGTCTGTCATCAGTCAGGAAGAGTCCTTGCCTGCTCTGCTCGCTCCCCAGGGCTGTCCTTCTGTGCTGATGGTCATTAGAGCTCGTCTCCTTGAAAACCACTTAAATCATTCTGGTTTTAAGACTTTCACCCTTGAGGACTAGTCACTGGCCCTGGGGTGCTGAGACCCCCCCGGAATGCTGAGCTGGATGCAGCTCAGGGGGTGGGTACAGACCCCCTGTGCATGTGGTCCTTCTCCCCGGAGCAGTGGGGGGAGCACCGGCCTCTTTACCAGCCATGTCTGAATGTTTTGTACAGTCTCAAGTGTGTCCTCAAGTGTTTTGTCCTGAAGTGAAGCACGAGTGTGTTCCACTCCTCCCTCCCACGCTGGCCCCTGCCTGCCAGCACTGGCAACTGGCCATTTGCACTTGTGCAGGGCGACGCCTCATCTTGGAGTCTGAAATACAAATGTGAGCACTGAGTCGAGCTGTGGGAGCCCCGAGGTGCCCACATGACATCTGAAAAGGGTCACAAATGGGGGAGAAAGGAACAAACCTCAACTATTAACTTCACTGGCCTCAGCTTTATGTGCCAAATGGGGCGGCAATAGTGCAGAGACGTTTCTAAAGCTGCACACATGGCAGACATCAACCTCCTTCTCCCGATATCTGAAGCTCATAGTCCCAGTGGAGGAAACTAAAAAAGAGGAGGGTTGAAGGAGATCAGAAATTACCTGTTGGGTACAGTGTGCACTATTCTGGTGACAGGTACACCAAAAACTTTGACTTTGCCATTATACAGTTTATCCACATAACAGTAACACTCACATCCCCTAAATCTTCTGGGCAAAAAAGTCCCAATGGAGAATGTGGTTATCATGTGTAAAATGGCCTCAGCATTCAAGGAGGTGGGCTCTGGGGCCCCTACGGAGAGGACAGTCTGAGAGACTCTCAACATTCAAACAGGACAGGGAGCAGGTAGGGAGGGCCCGTGGGTAAACTGAGGGAGCTGAGTGACCTGCAGAGGCTGGTGCCCCACAGGAATGGGGTTTGCACTTTGCAAGCCAGCCTTGATGTCCTCCACAGACGCTGGCAAAACAAGACTTGCGACAACTTAGGAACTTTTCTGCAAGGCATTTGCTGTATGCGCAGAACTGAACGGAGGCAGACATTGCTAACCTAATTGACTAGCTGTCGCTGGGAAATCCCAGTCCTTTACCTGGAAGACTGGCTCAAAGATATCATGAGCTACATAGAAAAAAAAGATTACCGTTAACTTTTAAACTAAAACAGCAACCCAAAGTGAGACAATTAAATGGGGAAGCCACGAATGAATGTCACACATGGAGAGGAGTGAGATCAAAGGGAACTGCTATCTCTGATAAAGATCAAGAGAGGCAACTCGGGTTTTTATAGCTATGCTGACAAATGACTGAAATGGAAAAAGAAAGAAAGAAAAAAACCACTGGGAACCTGATTTCTCAATATGCCTGTGGAGTGGCCTGTGATGCTGCGGAGATCAAAGGCCACCCTCAGAAACACAAAGCCGCAAGACGTGGCACACTCTTTGTTTTTATTATTATTTTCAGAGGCAATTTGTATTTCAGACCATGACTCGGGGGCTGGAAATTTACGAGCCAGTGTTGGGAGAGGTCAGTCAGCTGGCTGAACAGTGCGAGGAATATTGTGCTTGGAATTCCTTCCATACCTTCTCTCCTACCTGCTCCCCAAGAAAGAAGGTGATAAAAGACCTCTGTAAATTATACGGTATCTCCACTGCCCTCCCGGTCCGAGGCAAGCCTGTCGAACGTGATACGGAGTAACCGAGTGTGCGCATGCCAGGCAGTCCACCCTTGTTACTGTCTGGATTTTATCCTCCCATAACACATCCCTGTGCCCTGGACCTTCCTCCCTCCTCCTTCCCCTTCAACATCATCTTTGTCATCATCTAAGTCTGGTCGTCTTTGAATGGCCCAGAGTGACGTCTGTGTCTGCAGCACCAAAACCATCCATCTCCCTGATCTGTCCGAATGTGTAGACGCTTGGCAGCAGGTAAATGAACATCCAGATGTGTGACTCCTCCTGTTTTCATCTGGAGCTTTGGCATCACACAGTGACATCTTGGATAAAAGCTAGCCTGTCCTTCTGATTTTCCACACTTGGTTATCATTATATTATTGTTATTTTTGAATAATTTACCAGCTCATCTAGGGAGCCATCAATAGGCATAATAATAAGGTTAATATTTTACAAAAACAATTATCCTTCAAACATAAGTTAGTAAATGGATTACAAATGAATCCAAGAATATTCTGGCAAATATTCCTGGGAAGCTGCACTGGGATGAAAGCCATGTCAAGCATGGTATTGTGGCTGGAGGATTGATGGGATGTTTGAGAAGCTTAATAAAACATTCAGACTGTTGATACTGCCGATTCCAGGAAGGCAGGTAGAGCTTAATCAGACGTAAGGTGACACAGAGAGCATAAATGAAACACATCAAAAATACCTGTTTTGTACTCGGTATATTCGCATCTCACCGACAGAAATTTAGAACATGAGATAATGCTCACATCCTTGCAGGGTGTAGGGTGCTGACCGTTTCCACCAGGTGTGACTCAGAGTCTGGTGGCAGCACGGAGCCCTCCTCTCCTGCAGTGGTGGGATTGACCCCCGTGCAAAGCTGCACTTCTGTCCAAGCTCACACATCCTCAATTTGAGTCTTGGGATAGTCCAGAAATCCAGATCCTTGGTGAATCTTCCTCCGTGTGGCTTTAGCTAAGAAGAGCTGTGTTCTTTTCTAGGTACTTTTTATAGGAGAAATGTTCAAGGGTAAATTTTACTAGATTTTACATTTATGTGCAGGCATACCTTTGCGGGTTCTGTATTTTTTACAAATTGGAGATTTCTGGAAACCTTGTGTTCAGCAAGCCTGTTGGGTCCATTTCCAACAGCCTGGGCTCGCTTTGCGTCCTCGTCTCACATTTTGCTAATTCTTGCAACTTTTTCATTATTATTACCTCTGTTATGGTGATCTGTGACCAGTGATGTTTGGTGTTATTATTCTAATTGTTTTGGGGTGCCATGAACCATGCCCACATAAGACAATAAAGTTAATAGATAAATGTGTGTCTTCTGACCGCTCCGCTGACCGGTTCCCATCCCTCTCCTCAGCCCTCTATTTCTTGAGACACAACCAGGTTGAAATTAGGCCAATTAACAATCCTGAATGGCCTTTAAATGTTCACGCGAGAGGAAGAATCACACATCTCACTTTAAATCAAAAGCGAGAAAGGATTAAGCTTTGTGAGGAAGGCCTGTCAAAAGCAGAGCCAGGCTGCAAACTAGGCCTCTTGTATCAAACCTGTTAGCTAAGTTCTAGAAACAGAAGAAAAGTTCTTAAACAAAATTTGCAGTGCCACTTCAGAGAACACATGAATGACTGGAAAGCAGAACAGCCTTAGTACTGACATGAAGAAAGTTTTAGTGATCTGGAATCAAGACACTACCTTTCCCTAAACCAAAGCCTAATCCAGGGCGAGGCCCTGTAGGGGTGGGGAACCAGTTTCTAGCATGTATTTGCTATATTATTCTAAAGTGTGTTGTCTAACTCAGGGACAGATGTTAACCAAAACTTTACCCCTGCAAAAACAGATAGTTAAATTTTATAAAGAGCAGAATCAGCCATGTGAATAGTTGAAAGATCTATAGGAAAGCAACATTTCTGTGTGATATCATGTCAAATCAAAACAACTTGGTTATTTCTTTGCAAGGTAACACTAAGTCTATCTATGGTATGTGGCAAAAAATACAAGCATTTTGAAAAAGCTCACTTTCTCAAAAGGAAATTTTGGATGAACATTTGCCCCAGTTAGCCAAGGCCACTGATGAGCAGGATAATATATGCAAATCATCTGAAGAATACACAGCCGTTCTAGACTGTTAATTGGAGAAAACAGCTAAAGGTTCCTGACATCACACTCCAATTAGCATTCCCACCTTACCTGGTTGGTATCACCAACGCACCTAAAGAACTAGAGGTGGAGATAGATTGAGCCCCCAGTAGATGACATTTTAAAGTCGTCGTTTGATCCTGAGAAAGATTCTCTTGAAATATGGAAAAATGCAGTAGAATCCCCATGCCTTTAGCAACATGCCCCCAAATGCTTTCTTGCTTTTCAACCGCTTATTGCTGTGAATCTACATTCCCCTACCCAACCCAAATCAAGATGCCCTCAAGGTCACAGACGACTAATATCCATCTAGAGCAGGCATCCTCAAACTACAGCCCATGGCCACATGCAGCCCGCCTGGGACATTTATCCAGCCTGCCAGGTGTTTTTGCCATGGCTGCCTGTCCTACTTAGCAGCCGATTTGTCCCAGGGCCTGCAGTCTGGCCCTCCAACGGTCTGAGGGACAGTGAACTGGCCCCCTATTTAAAAAGTTTGAGGACTCCTGAAGAGGATCAATTGAAACAGGGGCCCTCCATGCTGCAACTAAAATCCAACAAAAAGCAGACACAACAACCTTCAAAAGATTAGTTAGCTTTAAAATTAACAGGTTTCATTTTCCGAAATTATTGAGTACACAGTAATTTGGTTTGTATAAAATAATGTACATTTTTAAGTATAGCTGAAGTTTCTCAAATGTGGTCTCATTTACAGTTAAATTAGTGCAACCTTCCCGTATTAAAAGGTTCCCCACCCCTGCCCTAACTGTACTCAATTCTGTGAGGGCTGAGAGAAGGGAGGAAGCTACATAAGAAAAGTCTGAAGCTAGCAGGAGCTGGCTCATGAAGCTCCAGGGAAGAGGCCATCTCCGTAATATTAAAGTACAAGAGAAGGACGCAGTGCTGATGTAACAACTGCAGAAAGTTACCCAGAGATGGCACTGGGGTCACTGATGAAGATGACTGCACTAAACAGTGGATTTTCAATGTGGACAAAACAGCCTCTATTGGAGGAAGATGCCACCTAGGACTTTCACAGCTAGAGAGAAGCCAGTGCCTGGCTTGGAAGTTTCAAAGGACACATTGACTCATTAGGGGCTGATGCAGCTGGTGACGTGAAATTGAAGCCAGTGCTCATTTACCATTCTGAAAATCCCAGAACCTTTAGAAAGTACACTGAATCTACCCTGCCTGTGCTCTAGAAACGGAACAAAAAAGCCTGGATGACACATCTGTTGACAGCGTATCTCATTGAATATTTTAAGCCCACTGTCGAGACCCACAGCTCAGAAGGGAAAAAAATTCATTTCCAAATATGACTGTTCACTGATAATCCACATAGTCACCCGAAAGCTCTGATGAAGATGAACAAGGAGATTCGTGCTGTTCTCATGCCTGCTCACAACTTCCGTTCTGTAGCCTATGGATCAAGGAGTAGTTTTGACTTTCCAGTTTCATTATGAAGAAATACATTTTGTAAGATTAAAGCTTTCGTAGTTTGATGTATCTAGGAAAAGCACATGGAAAGTCTTCTGTAGAGAATTCACCATTCTAGATGCCATTAAGAACATCGATAGGTCACAGGAGTAGGTCAAGATGTCAACATTAACAGGAATTTGGAAGAAACTGATTGCAGTCCTCATTGGACCCACTTTGAGGGGTTCAAGACTTATCTGTAACTACGGGTGAGGTGGAAATAGCGAGATAACTATAATTAGAAATGAGCCTGAAGATGGGACTGAATTGCTGCGGTCTCTGATAAATAAGGCTTGACTGGATGGGCAATTGAGGTAGAATCTACTCCCGGGGAAGATGCTGTGAACATTGTTGACATGAAAACAAACAATATAGAATATTCCATAAACTTAGTTGGTAAAGCAACAGCAAACTTAGAAGATTAACTCCAATTCTGAAAGAAGCTCTACCTGGCTAAAATCCTATCAAATGGCATCACGTGCTGCAGAGAAATCACTCAGGAAAGGAAGAGTCTCTGGAGTGACAAACATCATCGTCGTCTTGTAGCCACAGCCACCCCAGACCACCCTCCTCAGTCAGGAGCCATCAACACTGAGGCAAGACCCTCCTCTTGCTCAAGACTCTGATTATCGTTAGCATTTTTTAGTAATAAAATATCCTTTAATTAAGGTCTGTCCATTTTTAGACACACTACTAGTACACACTTGGAATACAGGATAGTGCAAGCATAACTCTTGTAAGTACTAGGAAACCAAAACATTGGTGTGCCTTGCTCTATTGCAACATTTGCTTCAGTGTAGGGTCTGGAACCGAGGCCTCAATATCTCTGAGGTGTGCTTGTACCACATGCATTCTAAATAAATTGTAACAAAATCTCATGTTACTAAAATAGAGCGGCATGGTGAACTTCAACACACCCATCCCTCACCTTCAATAATTAGCAGTATTTTACCAAATGCAGAGCTGATTTCTTTCTTTTATTTTTTTCCACAGACAGAATCTCACTCTGCTGCCCAGGCTGAAGTGTAGAGGCCTGATCACAATTCCGTGCAGACTCAAACTCCTGGGCTCAGGTGATCCCTCTGCCTCAGCCTCCCAGAGCACTAGGATTACAGGCACCAGCCACCATGCCCAGCTTCCTCCTCCTCCTCTCCTTCCCTTCCCCCCTCCTTCTTATTCTTACTTTTATTGTTGTTTAGAAAAGTGACATAAAATTTTTAAGAGTACACTTTAGTAGTGTCAAGCATAGTCACCTGTTGTAAAACAGATCTATTTCACATACCATACAATTCAGGCATTTAAAATATTTAATTCAATGGGTTTGGATATTACATTACCAATTTTTAAACTGTGCAAAAATATAAATAGCATAAAATTTACCATTTTGGTCATTTTTAAAGTATTGTCTATTTTGTTTTGTTTTTGAGTCAGAGTTCCATTCTGTTGTCCTGGGTAGAGTGCTCTGGCATCATAGCTCACAGCAACCTCAAACCTTGGGCTCAAGCCATCCTCTTGCCTCAGTCTCCTGAGTAACTGGGACTACAGGCGGCTGCCACAGCACCCATCTAGTTTTTCCGTTTTTAATAGAGACGGGGTCTCACTCTGGTTCAGGCTAGACTCAAACTCCTGAGCTCAGGAGATCCACCTGCCTTAGCCTCCCAGAGTGCTGGGATTACAGGCTTGAGCCACACTGCCAGGCCTGATTTTTTTTTTTTTAATCAAAGGATTGTTTAGCTGTGTCAAGGTACCTGCCCACTCACTGGGCATATGAAATCTTCTAAGAAAAACTTCCTCTGCTGATGGGATAGTGGATGATAGTCAGAAGGCCAAGGTCAGGACCTCCCCACTCAAGCTAGTCCTGCTGCCACACACAGCTCAGCACAGGTGCCGCAGAACAACGGGGGGGGGGGTGAAGGGGGGAGGGTGCAGCAGAGTGCAAGACTTTGGGGTGTGCAGTATGTACTCCACTGGCGGGCCAGCAGCCCCCAACCAGATCAGGGTTCTTCCTGTACCCTTGGCTAGACGTCAATGGTGAGTAACTGGTACGGGAAGGTAAGCCCCATCGGTCCCTTCAGTTAAAGAACAAATACAGAGAGGAGCCCACAGGGTGTCTAAACCAGCCCCTACCTCCTTATCACTAAGCAGCAATTACGTGTCATGAAGATTTTTAATTAAATAATTATTTTTTTGACAAATTATTCACTCACGTGAATGAATGCATTTGTGCAAACACCAAAAACAAACAATAAAACCCAAAGTCACCCAATGGAAAGCCTTCAACCCATCCCTACCCCCAGCTGCTGACTGCCCCCCCCACTAACCCTAACCCTATTCATTAATAAATCATTTGTAAATTAATTCATTATTTTTGCTTCTAGACATCTTAAAGAATTTATAATCCAGTACAAATGCACGTTCTTCCGCTTAGTCTATCGTAACTGGTAGCACGTTCCGTACCTTGTTCTACAGCTTGTAATTTTCACTTAACAGTATCTTTAACTTCACGATGAGTTTTTGATTATCACAAATAGTAAAAATCAAGACTCCCAAGGGGGAAAATTTTTTTAAGTACTTAGTTATAACTTGATGACTAGGATGTGAGTCACTTACAATCAGTGTCGACAAAGGGCACCGAAGTTTACAGGCTAAATTACCTGGATCATTTAGGTACAAAGAGAGCCCATTTCTACCTAAATTATCTAGGCAATTGTAGTTGATTAGAGTGGATCTAAAAATACAAGACCC
This sequence comes from Galago senegalensis, assembly GCA_963575145.1. Classification (NCBI taxonomy): domain Eukaryota; kingdom Metazoa; phylum Chordata; class Mammalia; order Primates; family Galagidae; genus Galago; species Galago senegalensis. The sequence goes on from CAUYTI010065714.1 coordinate 31,766, forward strand.
TTTCTCATTTCCCATCAGGTACAAACTCCGGATCTCGATCCTAACTTATTTTCAAAATCAGTGTCGCTGAGTTGTGGCTTGAACTGATTAACTGGCATTTCAAATGTAAGGCAAAGACTCAGAAATATGAGTAATGGCTCAATGGAGCAGGTTTGTCTTGGAGAACACTGACAGAACACTCTGCCCAGTAAATAAAGAACATCTGAAATGTGAAAACCATTCCCCAGAATGTGAGGTTCAGGCAGATCGGAATCAGAAGATCAGCTCCTCAAAGCAAAGGTCATCATCAAAAGTGAAAGACTTTCCTTTTCAAGGGTGATATATTGTAGAAAACTGGACTCGGTTCCAAATGTACCTAGTCACTACAGACCGACTATTCCTGAGTAAGCTTTTCTCTTTCCCTTTTTTTTGAGACAGAGTCTCACTCTGTCACCCTGGCTAGAGTGCCATAGGGAGTCAGCCTAGCTCACAGCAACCTCAAACTCTTGGGCTTGAGCAATCCTCTTGCCTCGACCTCCTTAGTAGCTGGGACTACACATGCCTATCACAATGCCCGGCTAATTTTTCTATTTTTAGTGGAGACAGGGATTTCACTGTCTTGCTCAAGCTGGTCTCCAACTCCTAAGCTTGAGTGATCCTCTCACCTTGGCCTCCCAGAATGTTGGGATCACAGGCAAGAGCCACTGTGCCCGGCCTGAGCAAAGCTTTTGATTACTATTGGCCAGAGACAGCTCAAGGCACCCCATGAAAGTGGATGGAAGTAACTGTATCAAGGAAGATAGTGGGGCACAGAGATGGCATTGTGAGGATTAAAAGGAACTAAACCAATAGATCTCAACTGATGAAACTTTCCTTGTGAATTGATGTGGGAAAATGAAATAAAGTGAGAGAAGGGGAAATTTCATTTTGGCCACATATTCCATACATAGGCCTCTGTGTTAAGAGTCACCGTTACCCTGTTAAATTGTCCTCTCCTTGTTAAATTACCACCCGAGCCATTCCACCAGCTATCTCATCCTACCCTCCTGCCCTTGTTTGTTCATCTCAGCTCTCAATCCTTTTGAAATAGAGGCTCCCCTTTTGTTCTAACGGAACAGACAGGTCTCATGCAGATGTGTGCGTCCAGCCCCGGCGTGGCCACCTGCCCCCAGTTCTGTGTCCCTCTCCAGTGAGTGGAGCCTGTGACCTTGTGGCTCGGTCCTGAACACATCCCCTTCCATTCTTCCTCTGGCAAGCTTGTAGATTCACAGAACTCCAGTATCTTTCCCAGATGTCCTACGAGTGTGCCAATTCACTATTTCCCAAAAAAGTCTATATTTTATTTCCTTAATTCTGTTAATAGATTATGACAACATTTCATCAGTGGCACAGACTTGTGGGGTTTTAACCAGAGAAACTGAGGTTTAATCCCTCCAAGTTCTCTGCTACAACATTATTTTTAAACCTCCAGCAAGTGGGGCCAGTGGGCAGATTCAGTGTGTGCCTGGGGATGGATCCATCTGTGCCACCTGCCCCAGAGCCATGACACAGCTAGAGGGAGGAGAGCTCCGCATTGTTTTGGAGAAGGATAAAGTGGCAGGAGCTTGTTATTTAATAACCAGTTGCCTTCCCAACTGGAGAGTTAATCACTACCATTAAGCAGTGATGGCTCCAGGTGAGAAGATGAGCACAGCCTCACATTTGTGAGAGTTTGGAAGTCAAAAGGCTGAGGGCCTGATGCAGTCAAGGCTTGACAAGAATGCTATTTCCCGTTCAGTGCAACCTTGCTTTGGGGTTCTCTTTTTGTTTTTTAATGGAAATTAAAATAAAACAACCAGATCCTGGAGCTCTGCCCCTAGGTAGCTTTTATCTGTCCGTCATGTTTGAATTTTTTTCAATAAGCCTGTGTAATTTTTGTAATTAGAAAAAGCATTTGACATTTTTTAAAACAACAGAAAACTCTATTTTGGGGCTCACTTTTGTCTAGCTCGGTCTAGTGGCTGCGGGAGGAGCTTGGGGGTCAAGGATGTTTGTCCACATACGGGAAACAACAGCAGGGTTTTGCTCTGGCTTTCTGGCTCTGAAAGATGAAATACACGCAGGCTGTTTCCAAGTACAATGGCAAAATTAAAAACAACAAAGGGGATGGGGATGATATAGTGACATGTTCGGGTCCCACCAGGCGTTTGTCCTCAGTTTATGACATGCTCAGTTCAAGGCATCAGCTCTGGCATTAAGAACCAGGGAGCTTAATGTACAGAGCTGGGAATGTGTGGCTTCTGGACAGGTAAATTCACAGGGTCCTGGCTCTAAGACACTGCCCTTCAACCTTCCCGAGTTTTTTAACTACCTGGGGAGCTGTACGCAGCACTGAGGTCTGGGTCTACCCCCAGAGGTTCTGATGAGATTGCTCTGGCTGCAGGCCAGGGGATTCTTTTGTGCAGCCAAAGTCAAGAGCCTTCACTGGTCTCCTCCTACTCTGCACCTCCTGCTGTGATCAAAGTCATGCTGTCTGAAGTGGGGTTCAGGAACTGCAGCTCCAGCCACACCTGCCAGCTTGACAGTAATGCAGAGTCGCAGGCCCCACCCAGACCCCCTGAATCTGAGCCTGCCTGTTACCAAGATCCCCAGATACTGTGTGCCACTCAGACGCTAAGACCCACCAGTGTGGCCTCGGTGTCTCCTCCAGTCTCCTAGGGGCCTTCTTTTCTCTGTTCTCTCCTGTTTCCAAATAATCTCCATATCAAAGTGGTCCAGACTGAGCCACTGTGACATAAAAATTATTTTGCGCTGAAGACATCTGAGTTCCAAAACCCCTATCTGCTTAAAAGCAGAGCCTCCCCCAAACCTAAAAATTCAATTGTCATAAATCCCCTCCCCAGAAGCACCTCTAATCTCCTCTGAGATAAGGAGTCAGCATCTCTGGCAAACAGAGGGTGTCACAAAACTGTGACACATCTTCCATCTGTTCTCTCAAGGGCAGGCTTATCTTTCCAAAAGACTTTTGTTTTTCCTAAGTACCCTTTCTCCTCTTCTTCTGAAGTCATTTGTTCTCCCCAAAGAGCCCCTCTCCCCCTCCTCTTCCCCTGTTAAGATACTAGCAAGCCCCAAATCCTAACCGCCTCCCCAGTCACATTTCTTTGTGAACGCCCATGCTTACGTGTGTAATTAGATCTGGTTCTTTTTGTCTTCCTTAGTTGTCTTTCCTTGGTTTAATTTGCAAGCCCTCAAGTACTGGATCTAGGAGAGTAGAGGAAAAGTTTTTCATACTTGAAACGATACACACAACCATTTCACACTGATGTCTGTAGGATAAAGTAAGAACTTCTCAACACGGCAACAACCCCAAATGCGGCTCCAGAACCCTCTCTAGCCTTGCTGTGTGTCCCAGCTCCGTGAAACCCTGCCCACCAGCCAAGTTCAATCCTAGATAGACATCAAAGCCCTTTCATGAATCTGCATCTGCACAAATGGTTCCCTCTAATTAGTTTGTTCTTCTCCCTTACTCTTCAAGACCAGCTCCAGGGTTGCCCCGTCTAGCATAACCTTCCCTATTTTCTTCTTTAAAGAGTTCTCAATGCCCCCAGTCTGTGACCCCAGCATCTAGCTCCTTAGTACCCGGTACATGGGAGGCAATCAAAAACATAGTTGTTTGAATAAATGGAAGGATAGATGGATGGATGGATAGACGCACTAAAAAACATGTTTACCAAATCTCTCCATCAACAATATTTAAAAATATTTAAAGGACAGTGCTACCCTTAATTCTAGGCCCAAGGAGCCTCTGCCTGGTTCTGAGTTTCTGAGGGTGCTGCATGTCAGAAACACACACAATGAACGTTCTAAATAACACACAGATGCCTCTGTCACTGGCGATCTGATAGGCAGTGCTAGCACACAGCCCCATATACCAGAGGTGGTGGGTTCAAACCTGGCCCCGGGCCCAAAACTGCAACAACAACAACAAAAGTAGATAATGCTATCACAGTGCCAACTGCAAACCCTACACATCCACTCAGGTGAGTAACATAGCTCAAGGCCCAGGCAGACATTTCCCTACAACTCTCGCCCTATTTCTTGAAACAAAAAATAATGGAGCCTGAATGCCACAAAGGTTTGCGGGTTGTGCCTGCACAAGTCACAAGTGGACACTGCTTCAGAATTGGGGAGGATTTGAGCAGCAGAAGTGCTTAGGTAAGATTAGTGACTAATTAATTACCTTGTCAACCCCATCCTTCTAGACAAGGAAAACACAATAGATTCTCCCATAATGAAGCATTTTTTTCTCTGGGGCATTGAGAGTCCATTTTCTTGTGGCCATTCCCAATCCAATTTGTGGTGCAGAGGCACAAAAGAATTAGTGCCTAACTTGCAACAGTTGCACTGATATCTGAAGAATATTTTGTAATAGTTAAATAATTCATGTTAGACTTAATCTTTGTCCACATGCAGATCTAGACAGGATGTTTGCGAAGTCTGGGACGAACTTCTGTGCTTGCAACTAGATGGCCAATGAACCCGAGAATTGAAAGTACTTCTATTTTTTATAAACTATTTGATAAGATTTAGCTAACTTTTTAAAATTAAAAATTATATCTTAAGAACCCCATTTTTATGCTTGTTAATGAAGCTTTCTTTTTTTTTCAATTTTAGTATTTAACATCTTTTAAAAGTAACTTTTAAATATACAAAATAAGGTTGATGTTTCTACTTGTCCCATTTGCTTTCATTCACGTTTTGATAAAATATATTTAAGCCGCATTTACTTCAAATACAACTACAGTCCATTTTTAATCTTTAAATCACTGAGAATATGATAGGAATAAAAAATAGAAAGTAGAGCCCAGAAAAGAAAAAAAAAGACACTGAATACCGCCCAGCAAGGGGGTTGCCCAACCTTTTTAAAGCTGGAAACAATAAAAGTGAGAAGTTTCATATCAGAATTCACCACTAACACATTACAAATTCTATACTTAATGAAGTTTTAATTACTGATCAAAACAAGGAAAATGAGCAAGAATGATTCTTTTCATCAAATTCACAACTTCTAGGGGTCAGCTGAATCCTGAGACCCTCATTTTCTTCACTACATAAAGATTTAATTAGTGATCAAAGCAAAGAGAATGAAAAAGAGGATTGTCCACAACGAATTCACAGCTCAGAGGCAGCGAGCGCAACCCTGGCCTGTTCGTGAGAAGGTGAAGAAGCATCGTCCCTGAAGTCAGAGACTGAATGACAAGGATGAAATCTCTGGAACCTCACTCATGTGAGATGAGCCTAAATCCTGAGAGCCTGAGATGCTCCTACTGAAACACAACTTGGTTCAAATTACTGTGTTTCCCCCAAAAGAAGACACTGTCTTATATTTATTTTTTCTCAAGAAGACACACTAGGGCTTATTTTCAGGGGATGTCTTATTTTTATTAAGTATAATACAACAATCTACATTTATTCAAATACAGTTAAGTCATCTTCTTCTGGAACCTGACA